>SJYT01060644.1:268122-321298 GCA_006410635.1 Cephalophus harveyi
TCTGTGTGTGTTGGGGTTTGGTGGGGGCTTGGGCGGGAGCGGGTGCAGGGGGGGGACAGGCATAGCACGATTGTGATTTACCTTTGTGACCTACCACTCACCCAGGAAATTGACAGGCAGAGTTAGAATACACTGCTAAGTTGATGATACCAGATCAGCCTTTAGTTTTCTGTATTAAGCCAGAATTTCAGGGTTCCACAGCTATTGAGAAGGTGTCCTAAGGTGATAATCCTCAAGTCTAGGTTTCTGTATCTATGAAATGGGTATAATCAGGTCTAAGAAGCCCACCCCATAACATGGTTGTAAAGAGAGTCAGTAAGAGGACTGAATGAAGTGATTCAGTGACACACAGGATGTGAAGCTGCTGTGTAAACTGTAGAGTGCCATAGAACAGAGTCCTAAAATACATCTGCACCTATGGTCAGTTAATTTCTGCCAGGAACCTTTACCTCATACTATATGCAGAAATGAAGTGGATCATAGGCCTAAACATAAAAGCCAGACTGTAGAAGTTAGAAAATCTCCACAGCCTTTGGGGTAGGCAAAGATTTCTTTGATGGGATACAAAAAGCACAAAGCATAAGAGGGAGAATTGGTAAGTTGACTTCATCAAAGATAAAAGCTGCTTTTCAAAGGGCACTGATTTACCAAAATTAAAAAGTCACAGGCTAGAAGAAAATATTTTATATAATAAAGACCTGCACCCAGGATATGTAAAGAAGTCTCACAGCAAGAGAACAAATAACCCACATCTTTTTAATGGGGGAAGGTTTGAAGGGCCATTTCACAGAAGCTCTACAAATGGCCAATAAGCACATGATAAGATGTTCAACATCAGTGGTCCTAAAAGAAGTGCAAATCAAAACCACAGTGAGGTATCAGTGCACACCCATAAAATTGAAGACTCAGTAAAAATGTTGTTGAGAGTGTGGAGCACCTGGACTTCTCACACATTGCTGACAGGAATAGAAAATGGAATCAACTCAGAACAACTTTGAAAGTTGCGTACAAAGTTAAACATGGCACCATACAACCCATCAGTTCCACTTCTAGAAATTTTGCCTAAAATAAGTGAAAACATGTTTAAACAAAGACTTATTCAAATGTTCATGGCAGCTTTTTTCATTAATAGTCAAAAACTGAAAAAGTGTCCATCAGCAGGTGAACAGATAAACAGATTGTGGTACATTCATGGGGTGGACTATTTCTCAGCAATAAAAAGAACGAAATGCTCATGAGCCCAGTGATGTGGATGAATCTCAGAAGTATGCTAAGTGGAAGTCAGACACAGAAAGAGTTCGTATTGTATGATTCCATGAAGATGAAACCTTAAGGAAAGAAAAAGCAAAGTTAATCTATAGTGACAGAAAGCTGATTACAGCCTGTGGCCCAGGATAAGAGATTAACTAGGAAAGGGTACAAAGGAGCTTTTTAATATGATGGAAATGTCCTATATCTTTATTATGGTGGTGGTTATAAGGGTTTCTAAATTTGTCAGAATTAATCAACTGTATGCTTAAAATGAGTACATGTTATTGCATGTCAGTTATACCTCATTAAGTTGATTTTTTTTAAAACACGTGTGATGTCCCATTTTTTGTAGAAAATAAAAGTCTTGTAAATGAATAAATGTGATAATATATGTGCATGTGTTATTTATATTGTTGTTGTTCAGTTGCTAAGATGTGTCCAACTCTTTGTGACCCCATGAACTACACAGCATGCCAAGCTTCCCTGTCCTTACTATATCCTGGAATTTGCTCAGACTCATTCCATTAAGTCAGTGAGGCTACCTAACCATCTCATCCTCTGTCGCCTCCTTCTGCTCTTGGCCCTCAGTCTTCCCCAGCAGCAGGGTCTTTTCCAGTGAGTCAACTCTTCGCATCAGGTGGCCAAAGTACTGGAGTTTCAGCTTTTGCCTCAGTCCTTCCAGTGAATATTCAGGGTTGATTTCCTTTGGGAGTGACTGATTTGATCTTGCTGTCCAGTCGATTCTCAAAGAGTCTTCTCCAGCACCACAATTCAAAAGCATGAATTCTTCAGCACTCAGCTTTCTTTATGGTCCAACTTCACATCTGTACATGACTACTGGAAAGACCAAAGTTTTGACTATATGGACCTTTGTTGGCAAAGTGACGTCTCTGCTTTTTAATCCAGTGCCTAAGTTTGTCATAGCTTTTCTGCCAAGGAGCAAGCGTCTTTTAATTTCATGGCTGCAGTCACTGTCCGCAGTGATTTTCAAGTTCAAGAAAATAAAATCTGTTGCTTTTGCCCCATCTATTTGCCATGAAGTGATGGGACTGAATGCCATGATCTTAGTTTTTTGAATGTTGAATTTTAAGTCAGCTTTTTCACTCTCCTCTTTAACCCTCATCAAGAGGCTCTCTAGTTCCTCTTTGCTTTCTGCCATAAGGGTGGTGTCATCTGCATATCTGGGGTTGTTTATATTTTTCCCAGCAATCAGATGGGTGTGATTAATCAGTAGGCATTAAAATCTTATTTTATTTGCTTATATTTTCTGATACTCCATAAGCTGATTTTCTCATTAAAAAAATTCAAATATAAAAGAAAACATAAAATCTTATTGGTCACTTATGTTCTTACAGTATATTTTTATACATTTGTGTTTCCAACTATTACCCTGTTTAGGATGTATGCTGCTAAGTTGCGTCAGTCGTGTCCGACTCTATGTGACCCCATAGGCAGCCCACCAGGCTCCTCTGTCCCTGGGATTCTTCAGGCAAGAATACCGGAGTGGGTTGCCATTTCCTTCTCCAATGAATGAAAGTGAAAAGTGAAAGTGAAGTCACTCAGTTGTGTCCAACCTTTAGCAACCCCATGGACTGCAGCCCACCAGGCTCCTCCGTCCACGGGATTCCCTAGGCAAGAGTACCGGAGTGGGTTGCCATTGCCTTCTCCATTTGGGATGTATAGTTTGTCCTAATTAATCCCTTACTATTATATATTCTGGTGGCTCAGATGATAAAGCGTCTGCCTACAATGCGAGAGACCCAGGTTCGATCCCTTGGTTGGGAAGATCCTCTGGAGAAGGAAATGGCAACCCACTCCAGTACTCTTGCCTGGAAAATCCCATGGACAAAGGAGTGTGGTAGACTACACTCCATGAGGTCGCAAAGAGTCGGAGAGAAACATTTGTGTTTCCAACTATTGCCCTATTTGGGATGTATAGTTTGTCCTAATTAATCCCTTACTATTATATATTAGGATTGCACCAGCTGTTTGCTACTGTAAGCAACCTAGCAGGAAAATTATTAACTTTAAATTCTAAAGGCAAATATTAAAATTTTTAAAAGCAAATTTAAAAAGCAAAAACAAGGAAAATCAGAAAAAAGTAGGATGTGAAAAGGTTGCAAAAGTATTCAGTAATGCACACAAAAAAATAGAAATTAAAAAAAAAAAAAACTGATGAAGTTTATTTTCAAACTGAGTTACCTTGTCCATCTTGCTTTCAGCCAAATTATATGCTCCCTTTCATTGTGGGACCTGGACACCTAACTTAGCAATTCAGTAACTAATACTAAAAAGCAGAGACATTACTTTGCCAACAAAGGTCCATCTAGTCAAGGCTATGGTTTTTCCAGAAGTCATGTCTGGATATGAGAGTTGGACTATGAAGAAAGCTGAGTGCTGAAGAATTGATGCTTTTGAACTGTGGTGTTGGAGAAGACTCTTGAGAGTCTCTTGGATTGCAAGGAGATCCAACCAGTCCATTCTAAAGGAGCTCAGTCCTGGGTGTTCATTGGAAGGACTGATGCTGAAGCTGAAACTCCAATACTTTGGGCACCTGATGCAAAGAGCTAACTCATTTGAAAAGACCCTGGTGCTGGGAAGGATTGAAGGTGAGAGGAGAAGGGGCCAACAGAGGATGAGATGGTTGGATGGCATCACCAACTCAATGGACATGAGTTTGAGTAATCTCCGGGAGTTGGTGATGGACAGGGAGGCCTGGTGTGCTGCAGTCCATGGGTTGCAGAGTTGGACACGACTGAACTGAACTGAACTAATATGATATCATACATCAGGACATACCACTATGTCTTTTTAACATAGATAAAACTTTAACAAGGTAACTGTATTAGAACTGTTGATTCCAAGTGACAGAAACCCAACTGTAGCTAATGCAGAAAGGGGGAATTTATTTAGGAAGTTATAGGGATAGATGATTCAAGGGAAAAAAATGCATAAATGAAGTGGGAAATGGTAGGCTTGAGGTTCAGATGGAACTAGGAATTCACATGCTATCAGAAAACCAATTTTGACATAATATATGACATCACTGTCTTTCATTATAGGCTAGTTTCTTATGGTAGGAAACCTGACTACCAATAGCAGTGGAGAACCTCCATCTTACTGTTTGTATCACCAAAGGGGAACCAGCCATCTTTATCAGCATTTGAAAAGACATCATCAAAGGACAATGATGGAGCCTTCTTGATTCAGGTGTCTTCCCCAAAAGTAAGGAAGCAAGTCAGGAGGCAAGGTACTATTGTTTGCTGGGCTCAGGTGGGCTCCCATCCACTGTGGGCAGGACCTGGGCTCACACAGCGGGAGGAATCACATAGCTGGGAGGAGTCCAAGAGGATCCAGAGGAAGGAGGAGGAAGCAGTTCACAGAAGAAGGTGAGTTGGGAAGAAAAAATAGGTGTAAAAAAATGAAGATCTTATGCTCAAGGAGCCCTGGCAGACAAACTATCCCTCTCATATAACTTTAGCCCTTTGCTTCCACTTCCACAATACATCTGGCTAATATCTGTTCACAACCAACCTTGTGCAAAGGGCCTGGGGATAAAGAAGTTAACACTTTCATACTCTTTGACTCTACATTGCTTGATATTAATGTTGCCAGACCTGACTTTCTTTATTTTACTCATTTTAATTTTGAATATTCCATTTTTTATTTTTATTTATCTAATGAGCAGAGAAACCTTGTATTTGAGGGTTTTTTTTAACCTCAGATCTAAGAGTATTGGCCTTTAATGATTTATTATATGTATTTTTAAAGTCATTAAGGATGACTGGGGTTATTTTTATTCAAAGTGCATCATGCTTTCTACCTTCTTTTTCTGTTTCTTAAAAAAACACTTGCTTTGCCTTTTCCCTTCTTCATTCTTTTGATCTGCATTGATGTTTGCCAATAGCCCATTATTTTAGTAAAATAATTTCTTCCAAATATTTTAATCTTTTGATATCAGTTTTGACAGTCTTGCAGTTGTTGTTGCAATCTTGCTGCAGTTGTTAAGAATTATTTCAATACAATCAACTGATCTCACCACTTCCTACAAGTTCTTGTCTGCCATTCTTGAGTTCCTCCTTCAGAGCTATCATCCTCTTCCTAAGAATACACTTTGAGTACCATTTTTTTTTTCCAGAAAGAATACATGTATTTGCATAATTAATTCCCATTGACTTCACATATGAATAGCTTGATTTTATATAAAATTCCTGAATCATGTGTTTTTTTTTGAAAACCTTTTCAACTGTTGTGTTAACATCTTCTAGGTAGATTTTCCTGTAGTGTGTTCTAGGCAAAATCAGGTATAAAAGATGCTCCAGAGAAAAGGCTTTCATGGTCAAATAAGTGTGGGAAGTGTTCCATACAGTTGTGAATGTACTAGGCAAAGTAGCATGGTGAAGGCCAGGAGACATCTTGAGATACTGAAGGTGGTTTACTTTTATTTCCAGTGTACCCAACCTATTTGACCACAGTAATCCCAAGAGCAAGCAAGTGACCAATAATATGTTTATAGTTAATATTTGGTAAGCACTTACTATGAGCCAGGCACTATTCTAGGACTTATTCTATGGGTATCAATTCATTGAGTTCTCATGGCAGCTGTATATGGTTGATAGACTTTTTCAACCCATTTTAACAGGTGGAAAAACTGAGGCACACTGAGCTTGAGAAAATAGGCTCAAAAATGGCCAATTCAAACTCAAGCAGTCAGTTCTGTATTACTCACAGCCCTAACAGTTGGCAAGTAAGGACAGAAGGCAACTTCTGTATGTGTCCCAAGTCTTAGAAGCATAACAGAACATCTAATTGCACCAAAAAGGAAAAAAACTTCCCACCAAACAGCCTCTGTAACAGAATTTACCGCTGAATTACTGCAAAGGCACTTTGGGGGGTAATCTGATTATCTCCAGTCCAAGTGCTCAAACTCTGCTGTTGGCCAATGTCCAGGACCCATCATTGAATACTCATCACCTCATCAATTCAGCCTCCTAGACTGACGGGCAAAACAACATCCAAATATTCATTGCACATCTGTGCTGGGCAGATTATACATTAGCAATTCAAATCCAGCCAGTGTACTGGCCGTTCCTGCAAATGTGTCTGTTTGGGTGAGATGCCTTGTTGTCTGGGACGGATAATAAGGCACCTCAGTCTAATCTTGAAGAACAATCAACCCATCTTGCAAAGGTGACTGTCTGTGTGTGTTCTTGCCCTGGCAGCGATGGAACAATGGCCCCACAACGCACTCGACTCAGCTGGCAATGAAGTCCCATCCTGATTAGGAGCCATGGCTGGTGTCAATCACCACGGGATGCACCATTGTCCTCTGGTCCCCAACACAGTTTATTTACAGGAAAACAAAGACTTTGGGGGGCTATGGCTGCTTCCCAGAGATTGCAAAATAGATTGAGCTGTCAAGCACACAAAGTAGATGAAGATTAATGAGTTGTGTGGACAATAAATATGACGAGATGACCATGAATATGCTAATGGGCATTATCCATATACACCGTAATTGCTACCAAAATTAAAAGGTAGCATGAAGAAGACGGGTCACAAGGTGACAGGGAGATAATCTTAGATGCTTGAGACGCTCACCCCAGATAAGACCCTCTACAGGTTTCCTTACCCCCGATTAAACCATCCCGAAGCAGCATTGTTCACAAGCTGTCTGAATAGGCTCCTTTTAAACAGGGGATGTAAGGAGTGGGGTGAAAGAGTAAGCTGGAAAAGTTACTTTAGGGAAAGGTGTAATTAGAATAAGAAAGGTGTTTATCAAAGGCAAGAAGTGCTCAGCTGTCAGGCTCCCTCCTCATCCCCAGGGACAGAACTGATGAGGATGTCGCTTGACACTTCAGCCCCCCACCACCCTAGAGCCACAGAGACTATTATAACTACAAGAATGTCATTTAGATTGCCTTTTAAGAAGGAGTGGGTGATTTTTCAGAGTATTCCAATACTCTGATGACTTAAAAATACACATTTTAGAGACATTTGAAGGACAAAATGTTTAAAGGCAAATGAAGTTTTGTTTCCATGAATGATTTGATTTTGGACATCTGTGAAATTGTGGCATGGCTGATTCCCACCCAGCCTCCCAGCCTGTCTTCACAGTCCTTCATCTGGCAAGTGTTCTCTGACCCTATTCACCCCATCTTCCTGTTCACCCCTGCTCTCTGTGGATGGTGATTAAGTTAGCACTGACAATCTTGCAGTTGTTGTTGCAGTCTTGCTGCAGTTGTTAAGAATTATTTCAATACAATCAACTGATCTCACCACTTCCTACAAGTTCTTGTCTGCCATTCTTGAGTTCCTCCTTCAGAGCTATCATCCTCTTCCTAAGAATACACTTTGAGTACCATTTTTTTTTTCCAGAAAGAATACATGTATTTGCATAATTAATTCCCATTGACTTCACATATGAATAGCTTGATTTTATATAAAATTCCTGAATCATGTGTTTTTTTTTGAAAACCTTTTCAACTGTTGTGTTAACATCTTCTAGGTAGATTTTCCTGTAGTGTGTTCTAGGCAAAATCAGGTATAAAAGATGCTCCAGAGAAAAGGCTTTCATGGTCAAATAAGTGTGGTAAGTGTTCCATACAGTTGTGAATGTACTAGGCAAAGTAGCATGGTGAAGGCCAGGAGACATCTTGAGATACTGAAGGTGGTTTACTTTTATTTCCAGTGTACCCAACCTATTTGACCACAGTAATCCCAAGAGCAAGCAAGTGACCAATAATATGTTTATAGTTAATATTTGGTAAGCACTTACTATGAGCCAGGCACTATTCTAGGACTTATTCTATGGGTATCAATTCATTGAGTTCTCATGGCAGCTGTATATGGTTGATAGACTTTTTCAACCCATTTTAACAGGTGGAAAAACTGAGGCACACTGAGCTTGAGAAAATAGGCTCAAAAATGGCCAATTCAAACTCAAGCAGTCAGTTCTGTATTACTCACAGCCCTAACAGTTGGCAAGTAAGGACAGAAGGCAACTTCTGTATGTGTCCCAAGTCTTAGAAGCATAACAGAACATCTAATTGCACCAAAAAGGAAAAAAACTTCCCACCAAACAGCCTCTGTAACAGAATTTACCGCTGAATTACTGCAAAGGCACTTTGGGGGGTAATCTGATTATCTCCAGTCCAAGTGCTCAAACTCTGCTGTTGGCCAATGTCCAGGACCCATCATTGAATACTCATCACCTCATCAATTCAGCCTCCTAGACTGACGGGCAAAACAACATCCAAATATTCATTGCACATCTGTGCTGGGCAGATTATACATTAGCAATTCAAATCCAGCCAGTGTACTGGCCGTTCCTGCAAATGTGTCTGTTTGGGTGAGATGCCTTGTTGTCTGGGACGGATAATAAGGCACCTCAGTCTAATCTTGAAGAACAATCAACCCATCTTGCAAAGGTGACTGTCTGTGTGTGTTCTTGCCCTGGCAGCGATGGAACAATGGCCCCACAACGCACTCGACTCAGCTGGCAATGAAGTCCCATCCTGATTAGGAGCCATGGCTGGTGTCAATCACCACGGGATGCACCATTGTCCTCTGGTCCCCAACACAGTTTATTTACAGGAAAACAAAGACTTTGGGGGGCTATGGCTGCTTCCCAGAGATTGCAAAATAGATTGAGCTGTCAAGCACACAAAGTAGATGAAGATTAATGAGTTGTGTGGACAATAAATATGACGAGATGACCATGAATATGCTAATGGGCATTATCCATATACACCGTAATTGCTACCAAAATTAAAAGGTAGCATGAAGAAGACGGGTCACAAGGTGACAGGGAGATAATCTTAGATGCTTGAGACGCTCACCCCAGATAAGACCCTCTACAGGTTTCCTTACCCCCGATTAAACCATCCCGAAGCAGCATTGTTCACAAGCTGTCTGAATAGGCTCCTTTTAAACAGGGGATGTAAGGAGTGGGGTGAAAGAGTAAGCTGGAAAAGTTACTTTAGGGAAAGGTGTAATTAGAATAAGAAAGGTGTTTATCAAAGGCAAGAAGTGCTCAGCTGTCAGGCTCCCTCCTCATCCCCAGGGACAGAACTGATGAGGATGTCGCTTGACACTTCAGCCCCCCACCACCCTAGAGCCACAGAGACTATTATAACTACAAGAATGTCATTTAGATTGCCTTTTAAGAAGGAGTGGGTGATTTTTCAGAGTATTCCAATACTCTGATGACTTAAAAATACACATTTTAGAGACATTTGAAGGACAAAATGTTTAAAGGCAAATGAAGTTTTGTTTCCATGAATGATTTGATTTTGGACATCTGTGAAATTGTGGCATGGCTGATTCCCACCCAGCCTCCCAGCCTGTCTTCACAGTCCTTCATCTGGCAAGTGTTCTCTGACCCTATTCACCCCATCTTCCTGTTCACCCCTGCTCTCTGTGGATGGTGATTAAGTTAGCACCTAGTTTCTATCCTCTGAAGTAGAACAATGGACCTCATCCCCTGGAGATCCATGGAGCATCACCACCAATTGTAAGAACACACCTTTCTTTGCTCCTAAAGATAGAATCTGAATATGTATTTCTTGGCCCACACCAGGTGAAGGGGAGCAGGATGAAATCAGGGTCCAAGAAGAAGGCAGAAGGGTGGAAGAGAGGAAGGGAAGTCAGGAGAAAGAAGCAGTCCCAGAGACGGCCTGAGGCTGACTACATGGACTGAAATCAGCCTACCAGGGGAAAAGGGAGTTTTGTACAAATATGTGAAACAATCTCTCTGAAAGGGGTGGGAGGAAAAGATTGTTGTTCTTTTCAGTCACTAAGTCATGTCCAATTCTTTGTGACCCCATGAACTGTAGCACACACACCAGTCTGCCCTGTCCTTCACTAGCTCCCGGAGTTTGCTTAAACTCATGTCCATGGAGTCAGTGACACCATCCAACCATCTCATCCTCTGTCATTCCCTTCTTCTCCTGACTTCAGTCTTTCCCAGCATCAAGGTATTTTCCATTGAGTCAGCCAGGTAAACTCTGGAAATCAGTGGCGTCTACAGAACCAAAGGCACACAAGCATTTCACTCTGGTTGACAAAGTTGTTTCCATGTGCGTACAGGTTAACAATTTTGAAACCAATGGAACTGAATAAATGAGTCTATGGATGGCAGATGGTGGAGCAAGGCATCTCCTTGTTGAAGTGGAAGTTTTCAGGTGAGCAAGGGGAAACAGCTTTGAATGATCAACGTGGTAATCTGGTTGGAGACATTAGTTTGAATTCATGTTTAATGTAATATAGACACAGATGGTTACACAAAGAAATCTTTATAGATATGTGTATATATATAGGTTAGTGTACACATATATATTACCTTGTGTCTCACCTGGCAAGACAACAATGGCAACAAATGACTCAGTAGCAAAAAGCAAAAGAAAAGTAAAATGTTAGTCATTCAGTCATTTCTGACCCTTTGCACCCCCACCCAGTTCCTCTGTTCAGGCAAGAATACTGGAGTGGGTGGTCATTCCCTTCTGCACGGGATCTTCCTAACCCAGAGATCAAACCCAGGTCTCCTGTATTGCAAGCAGATTCTTTACTGTCTGAGTCACCAGGAAAGCCCAGGAATAAGGAAAACCTGGTACCAACTCTTGGTTTCTAATACCAGATTCCAGTAAAAGAAAGGATTCACAGATAAATGCCTTAGCCTAGGATAGTGTAGAAAATATACAAGATAAGCCTAGAGCTTCATATAATGCCAAAAAGTAAGATATTGCTAAAATAATTTTTTTAAACCTACATTGATGGGGAGTATATCAGTGGGACATAGAAACAACAAAATAAAGTAGTATTGGATTATAACCCAAGATATAAAATAAATATCCGTGAGTTCAGATTGATATAGGTAAATGATTGAATAAATAAGTAGGAAAAATAGAATAGACAAATTACCCACGCAGAAGAATTCCAAATAATTTATATAGACACCCCACCCTCAACAGGTGGAGTATAACTTCTCTTTGTTAATTTTAGGGCCTCCCATAAAGGGTACAATATGAAAGGGGAGGAAAAGAGAAACTTGACAGTGGAGAAATCTGAGAAACACTGCCTCAACCAGCTGATCAAGGTCAACATCCACAGTGATAAGTCAAGTTGCTGGGCTGTACTCTTGGTATAATGTGATGAGAATGGCAGTTTGCTTCTGTGGCCTTCCTCCCTCAAACCCGTAAACTCAGTCTTAAGAAAATATATCAGGCAAATTTCTGTAGGACATGCTGTGAAATACCTGACCAGTATTCCTCGAAACTTATCATCAAAAATAAGGACACTCTAATGTTAGATATCTCATTTTTTAAAAACACAAATAAAAAAAAAAAGCCCCTGAATGTCATACTTTTCCAGCTTTCCCAATACCGCTTTCTGAGAAACTTTTTCCCATTGTGCATTCTTGCCTTCTTTGTCAAAGATTAATTAACCATAGGTGTGTGGATTTAGTTCTGGGCTCTCTATTCTCTTCCATTGATCCATATGTCTGTTTTTGTGCTGATATCATGCTGCTTTGATTCCTGTAGCTTTGTAGTATTGTCTGAAGTCTGAGAGGATTATGCTTTCTGCTTTGCTCATTTTCTTCAAGATTGCTTTGGCAATTCTGGGTCTTTGATGATTTCATATGAATTTTTTTTTAGTTTTATTTATTTTAGCTCTGCTGGCTTACAGTTGCTATGTGTGGACTTTCTCTAGTCGTGACAAGTGGGGGCTACTCTCTGGTTGCAGCACATGGCTTCTCATTGCAGTGGCTCCTCTTGTTGTGCAGCCTGAATTCTAGGGTGTGTAGGCTTCAGCAGTTGTGGCTTGTGTGCTTAGTTGCCCCCAGGTATGTGGGGATCTTCTGGGACCAGAGCTTGAGCCAGTGTCCTTTCCATTGACAGGCAGATTCTTAACCACTGGACCACCAGGGAAGCCCCATATGAATTTTAGGATTTGTTCTAGTTTTGTGAAAAATGTCATGAGTAATTTGATAAGGATTGCACTGTATCTATATATGGCTTTGGGTAGTATGGCCTTTTAACAATATTAATTCTTCCAATCCAAGAGCATGGGATATTTTTCCATTTGAATTATCTTCGGTTTCCTTTGTTAATGTATTACAGTTTTCAGTGTAGAAGTCTTTCACCTCCTTGATCAGGTGTATTCCTAAACATTTTATTTTGAGGAGTTCAATTTTAAAAGGTATTGTTTTTCTTTTAACATGTCCTATCTGATATTTCTTTTCCATGGGGATGGTCTTGATCCCTGTGTCCTGTACAATGTCATGAACCTCATTCCGTAGTTCATCAGGCACTCTATCTATCAGATCTAGGCCCTTAAATCTATTCCTCACTTCCACTGTATAATCATAAGGGATTTGATTTAGGTCATACCTGAATGGTCTAGCGGTTTTCCCTACTTTCTTCAATTTGAGTCTGAATTTGGTAATAAGGAGTTCATGATCTGAGCCACAGTCAGCTCCTGGTCTTGTTTTTGTTGACTGTATAGAGCTTCTCCATCTTTGGCTGCATAGAATATAATCAATCTGATTTCGGTGTTGACCATCTGGTGATGTCCATGTGTAGAGTCTTCTCTTGTGTTGTTGGAAGAGGGTGTTTGCTATGACCAGTGCATTTTCTTGGCAAAACTCTATTAGTCTTTGCCCTGCTTCATTCAGAACCTCATTCCATAGTTCTTCAGGCACTCTATCTATCAGATCTAGGCCCTTAAATCTATTCCTCACTTCCACTGTATAATCATAAGGGATTTGATTTAGGTCATACCTGAATGGTCTAGTGGTTTTCCCTACTTTCTTCAATTTGAGTCTGAATTTGGTAATAAGGAGTTCATGATCTGAGCCACAGTCACCTCCTGGTCTTGTTTTTGTTGACTGTATAGAGCTTCTCCAATTTTGGCTGCAGAGAATACAATCAATCTGATTTCGGTGTTGACCATCTGGTGATGTCCATGTGTAGAGTCTTCTCTTGTGTTGTTGGAAGAGGGTGTTTGCTATGACCAGTACATTTTCTTGGCAAAACTCTATTAGTCTTTGCCCTGCTTCATTCCGCATTCCAAGGCCAAATTTGGAATGGTTTATAGTGGTTAGTTGTCTTTAACTTCATTCAAAACTATTTTTTTAAGATTGTATTGTGATAGGGGTAATACCAGCATGCATTTAGAAAAAAACTTAAAATTGGTGAAATTTTGATAGCCATTTTAATATTGAAGATGGAAGAAAAAGTATCATTTTGGCATATATGCTTTATTATTTCAAGAAAGGTAAAAATGCAACTGAAACACAAAAAGAGGTTTGTGTAGTATATGGAGAAGGTCCTGTGACAGATCAAATGTGTGAAAAGTGGTTTGCAAAGCTTTGTTCTTGAGATTTCTTGCTGAATGATCTCCACACTTGGGTAGACCAGTTAAAGTTGATAGCAATCAAATCGAGACATCAACTGAGAACCAAGGTTATGCTACATGGGAGATAGTTGACATACTCAAAATATCCAAACCAAGATTTGAAAATCATTTATACCAGCTTGGTTACATTAATTACTATGATATTTGGGTTCCATAAAAGTTAAACAAAAAAGAAAGAAAGAAAAAAAAAAAAACCTTCTTGACCATCTTTCTGCATTCAATTTTCTACTTAAATGTAACATAAATGTTCTGTTTTTAAAACAAATTATGATGGGTGATAAAACATAGATACTGTACAATAGTGTACAGTAGATGAGATCAAGGGACAAGTGAAATAAACCACCACCACCAACACCAAAAGCCAGTCTTCATCCACAACAGATAATGTTGTATGTATGGTGGGATTGGAAGGGAATTCTCTATTATGAGTTCCTTCCAGAAAACCACACAAATAATTCCAAGAACTGCTCACAATTAGGCCACCTGAAAAGCAGTACTCAAGAAAAAATGTCTGAAATTAGTCAACAGAAAACATGCAATCTTCCATCAGGATAATGAAAGAATGAATGCTTCTTTGATGACCAGACAAAAGCAGTTACAGCTTGACTAAGTTCTGCTTCATCTACTATATTCACCAGACATTGTCCTTTGGATTTCCATTATTTTGGCCTGTACAAATTCTCTTAATGGAAAAATTTTTGATTCCCAAAAAAACTGTAAAAGGCACTTGGGACAGTTCTTTGCTCAAAAAGATAAAGAAAAGTTTGGAATATGAAGTTCCTTGAAAAAAAGCAGAAGGTAGTAGAACAAAATGGTGAATACATTGCTTAATGAAATTCTTGGTGAAAATGAAGTGTGTCTTTTATTTTTACTTAAAAACTGAAGGAACATTTCAGCCAACCCAATAACAATGGCTACAGTGAAAGTGAAAGTTGCTCAGTCACGTCCGACTCTTTGCAACCCCATGCACTATAGAGTCCATGAAATTCTCCAGGCCAGAATACTGAAGTGGGTAGCCATTCTCTTCTCCAGGGAATCTTCCCAACCCAGAGATTGAATCCAGGTCTCCCAGATTGCAGAAGGATTCTTTGTTAGCTGAGCCACCAGGGAAGCCCAAGAATACTGGAGTGGGTAGCCTACCATTTAGCAGATTTCCTAGCTCAGAAATTGAATCAGAATCTCCTGCATTGTAGGCAGATTCTTTACTAGCTGAGTTACCAGGGAAGCGATACAACATAAGTACATACAACAACAAAAAAGTAACAATTTTAAATATATTGAGTGCTTCCCTTATATGTCATGGATTATTCTTAATATTTTATGGGTACTACCTGATTTGGTTCTATCAACAACCCTGTGTGATAGGTATTATTATGTATCCCAGCTCTACTGGTTAAAAAAAAAAAAAAAAGTGAGGTTCAGAGACATTTACTTGCCACAAGGTAGGATTTGAGCTCATGTCATCTGAACCCGTAACATATACTCTTAACCTTATGACCACACTACAGGCTCTGATTCAGCCAACATTTGTTGAGTGTTTGAATGAATCCTAAGCAATGTTCTAGGCAATCACTCTTATTAATCAACCAGGGTAGGTTGGTTCTAGAGGCCATGATCCATTTAGACACAGAGGCAGGGATGTGTTTGAAGTGCTTTCAGAATAGAAATAAGCCCAGGATAACTAGCAGCAGAATGCATTTAGGAGATCAGGCTTTGATTGTATTATTTGCTTTTCTAAATATTATCTTCTATTGTTTTCTTTTCTGCATAATTGTATTTATGGTGAGGTTTTCATAATTAGTATTTTTTAACTTCTTGACTTAGAAACTTATTTGAAATCTATTTTCTACAATTGATAGATATGTTAAAACATTTATTACTGATTTTATTCTTTTGCTTTTAAGATGTAAACTGTTACAAATATTGCTGAAAGCTTTGAAGTTGAAGGTATGTACATCTAATGATCAAACAATTCTACTCCTAGAGTTAACCCTCTTAATCTTATACTGAAATGGAGTGGACTCTGTGGTCATTCTCCATCCCTCCCTGCCCATGTCTTCCACATGACTTTTGACTGTAGAAAAATTTTAACCAAAGAATAAGTTTGATCAGAGAAATGGTCAATATCCAGAAGACTGTCAGAGCTGACTGTGCTGTTTCTGCATGTAGCCCCTCCCTTCACGTATAAAAACTCTGGACCACTGGTAATCAGTGCATGGTGTTCTCCTTCAAACTGCAGTCTGCGCCCTCCTCAGTTCAGTTCAATTCAGTCACTCAGTCATTTCTGACTCTTTGAGACCCCATGGACTGCAGTACGCCAGGCCTCCCTGTCCATCACCAACTCCCAGAGTTCCCCCAAACTCATGTCCATCAAGTTGGATGATGCCATCCAACCATCTGATATTCTGTTGTCCTCTTATCCTCCCCTCTTCAACCTGTCCCAGCATCAGGGTCATTTCAGACGAGTCAGTTCTTCACATCAGGTGAACAAAGTATTGGAGTTTCAGATTCAGCATCAGTCCATGCAAAGAACACCCAAGACTGATATCCTTTAGGATGGACTGGTTGGATCTCCTTGCAGTCCAAGGGACTCTCAAGAGTCTTCTCCAACACCACAGTTCAAAAGCATCAATTTTTCAGCTCTTACCTTTCTTTATAGTCCAACTCTCACATGCATACATTTTTACTACTGGAAAAACCATAGCTTTGATGAGACGGACCTTTGTTGGCAAAGTAATGTCTCTGCTTTTGAATGCTCTGTCTAGTTGGTCATAACTTTCCTTCCAAGGAGCAAGCGTTTTTTAATTTCGTGGCTTCAGTCACCATCTGCAGTGATTTTGGAGCCCCCAAGATAAAGTCTGTCACTGTTTCACTATCTATTTGCCATGAAGTGATGGGACCAGATGCCTTGATCTTAGTTTTCTGAATGTTGAGTTTTAAGCCAATTTTTCACTCTCCTTTTTCACTTTCATCAAGATGCTCTTTAGTTCTTCTTCTCTTTCTGCTGTAAGTGTGGGGTCATCTGCATATCTGAGATTATTGATATTTCTCACAGTAATCTTGACTCGAGCTTGTGCTTCATCCAATCCAGCATTTCTCATGACATACTCTGCATATAAGTTAAATAAGTAGGGTGACAGTATATAGTCTGGACATACTCCTTTTTCGATTTGGAACCAGTTTCTTGTTCCATGTCCAGTTCTAAGTGTTGCTTCTTGACCTTCATACAGATTTCTCAGGAGACAGGTCAGGTGGTATGGTATTCAAATCTCTTGAAAAATTTTCCACAGTTGGTTGCAATCCACAAAATCAAAGGCTTTGGCATACTCAATAAAGCAGAAGTAGACAGTTTTCTGGAACTCTCCCTTTTTTGATGATCCAACGGATGTTGACAACTTCATCTCTGGCTCCTCTGCCTTCTCTAAATCCAGCTTGAACATCTGGAATTTCACAGTACACATACTGTTGGAGCCTGAATTAGAGAATTTTGAGCAATACTTTGCTAGCATGTGAGATGAGTGCAATTGTGCAGTATTTTGAACATTCTTTAGCATTGCCTTTCTTTGGGATTGGAATAAAAACTTACCTTCTCCAGTCCTGTGACCACTGCTGAATTTTCCAAATTAGCTGGCATATGAGTGCAGCAGTTTCACGTCATCATCTTTTAGGATTTGAAATAGCTCAACTGGAATTCCATCACCTCCACTAGCTTTATTTCTTAATATCCTCTGCTTCTGTTAAGTCCATAGCATTTCTGTCCTTTATATTGTCCATCTGTCCTTTATTGTGCCATCCTCAGTTGCTAGCATCCAAACTAAAGCAACCTTTTCTTTCTATCAGCCTTTCCTTTTTATTAGCTTTAATCGGTTAGCTGCTGGATCCCCACTTCTGGTTGCAGAACTAAGATGTTATTTCCATTTTTATCATACATGAATCCATTAATAAATTTCACACTACATCATTTACATCATTTTGTGTAGACTCAAAATTCTCCTCATTTACTTTTTTTCAGTGCCCACAATGTACTTCACACAAAGTAGGAACTCAATATGTTTGTATTGCAATGTACTCGAAAATAGAAAAAGAAGTGACATAGCAAAGAGAATATATGTTCAGTTTTATCTATTCTTTTGGAAAGCTTCTTTTAATTCTTTTGACCGTTTCCTTCCATGGCCAGTTGTAGGGGGTAGAGAGTTGCATAATTAAAAAATAAATCAGAACAATTTTATTATGGACAACTAGCACATAAAATATTAAGAAGTTTACTTCTGGAGACAGTAAGAAAAGATTAAGAAAGTCTGAGGATTATAGCATCCAAGAATCTCTTGCTGTATTGTGTACTTCACTCTATTTTGAGAATCTCAAGAGATTAAGTGCTATGTTGGATTTGTGCTTTATGTAAGCACCAAATCCCCAAAGATCTTAACATTTCTCCACCTCAGATAACGCTCAGTACACTTCAATGCTTACATAACTACAACGAAATTCAAGTTTACTCTCAAAAATACTGTATGACTATATAGTCTTTTTGAATGACCATATGGTATTGATAATATTTCAGTTTTGCAATCCATAAGAGAGTAAAATTTGACTATTATGAATTTATTGCCTAAAGCTAGACTATTTTTTCCATGTAAGAGAGTCAAGACATATTTAGCATTGGAAATGGTAAAACATAATATAAAGAATTTTTTGCAATTACACATTTATATTTTTAATCAAAATATTTTAATACTTGTGATCTCCTGCTTTTTTAGGATTTTCAGGATTAACAAATGTCCAAAAATTCCCCAAACATTCTGAAATATGATTAACTGCTATTTTAAATGTATGCTGCACATCTAAGAAAGAAGAAAAAGAAGTGCATTCAAATTACAGGTAAGGAAATTACTTAAAGAGATAATAATGAGACATTATTATGAGTGTGAGATGACCATTGTGGTTAATACACATGAAGTAGAAGAAATGACACCTGGGGAATAACCCAGAGGGAGACTGATTAGTCAGGAGTCCATCCTATTGATAGCAATTGGTCCAGGGATAAACATGTGACTGGCAGATGAAATGAAAGGCAAGGTTGCAGCAAGATTTGGGAAACACAGATTTCATGCACTAAAGCAAGTCAAAGGAACATGTTCCATCAGGATGTCAAAAAAGAAATGTGCAGCATATTAATATATTTTATGAACAGTAAAATATTACAGGGAACAATGTTGATTGCAGAACAGAAGCATAGAAAAATTTATACTTTTTAGAGACTCAAAAAGCCTGTATTTACTTTAGGTTTCCTATTATGTGCACTCAGTTCAGTTGAGTTGCTCAGTCATGTCCGACTCTGCAACTCCATGAATTGCAGCACGCCAGGCCACCCTGTCAATCGCCAACTCCCAGAGTTCACTCAGACTCACGTCCATCGAGTCAGTGATGCCATCCAGCCATCTCATCCTCGGTCATCCCCTTCTCCTCCTGCCCCAATCCGTCCCAGCATCAGAGTCTTTTCCAATGAGTCAACTCTTCCCATGAGGTGGCCAAGTACTGGAGTTTCAGCTTTAGCATCATTCCTTCCAAAGAAATCCCAGGGCTGATCTCCTTCAGAATGGACTGGTTGGATCTCCTTGCAGTCCAAGAGACTCTCAAGAGTCTTCTCCAACACCACAGTTCAAAAGCATCAATTCTTTGGCACTCAGCCTTCTTCACAGTCCAATTCTCAGATCCATACATGACTACTGGAAAAACCATAACCTTGACTAGACGGACCTTAGTTGGCAAAGTAATGTCTCTGCTTTTGAATATGCTATCTAGATTCGTCATAACTTTTCTTCCAAGGAGCAAGCGTCTTTTAATTTCATGGCTGCCACGATCTGCAGTGATTTCAGGGCCCCCAAAAAATAAAGTCTGACACTGTTTCCACTGTTTCCCCATCTAATTGCCATGAAGTGATGTGACCAGATGCCATGATCTTCGTTTTCTGAATGTTGAGCTTTAAGCCAACTTTTTCCCTCTCCTCTTTCACTTTCATCAAGAGGCTTTTTAGTTCCTCTTCACTTTCTGCCATAAGGGTGGTGTCATCTGCATATCTGAGGCTATTGATATTTCTCCCGGCAATCTTGATTCCAGCTTGTGTTTCTTCTAGTCCAGTGTTTCTCATGATGTACTCTGTATAGAAGTTAAATAAGCAGGGAGACACTATACAGCCTTGACGTACTCCTTTTCCCACTGGATTCATAATTGTATAAAGCAATTTGGAAAAGATTGCTTGGTTTTGGAGGAAAATACTTTAGCTACTACAGAGAGTTCTAGAATAAGCCACTATTAAAAACAATAATATTTTCTGACATCCAACTTGCAAACTTTCTATGTGTGCAGCTTTTCATAAGGGAAAAGTGTAAAAATCATCTTACCATTTTCATGTGGGTTCTTTTTTCAGCTTCAACATCAGTTCTTCCAATGAACACCCAGGACTGTTCTCCTTTAGGATGGACTGGTTGGATCTCTTTGCAGTCCAAGGGACTCTCAAGAGTCTTCTCCAACACCACAGTTCAAAAACATCAATTCTTCAGTGCTCAGCTTTCTTTATAGTCCAACTCTCACATCCATACATCACTGCTAGAGAAACCATAGCCTTGACTAGATGGACCTTTGTTGACAAAGTAATGTCTCTGCTTTTTAATATGCTGTCTAGGTTGGTCATAACTTTTCTTCTAAGGAGTAAGTGTCTTTTAATTTCATGGCTACAATCCTCATCTGCAGTGATTTTGGAGCTCAAAAAAATAAAGTCTGACACTGTTTCCCCAACTAATTCCCATGAAGTGATGTGACCAGATGCCATGATCTTAGTTTTCTAAATGTTGAGCTTTAAGTCAACTTATTCACTCTCCTCTTTCACTTTCATAAAGAGGCTTTTTAGTTCCTCTTCACTTTCTGCCATAAGGATAGTGTCATCTGCATATCTGAGGTTATTGATATTTATCCCGGCAATATGTTTTTGAACTGTGTTGTTGGAGAAGACTTTTGAGAATCCCTTGGACTGCAAAGAGATCCAACCAGTCCATTCTGAAGGAGATCAGCCCTGGGATTTCTTTGGAAAGAATGATGCTGAAGCTGAAACTCCGGTACTTTGGCCACCTCATGTGAAGAGTTGACTCATTGGAAAAGACTCTGATGCTGGAAGGGATTGGGGGCAGGAGGAGAAAGGGACGACAGAGGATGAGATGGCGGGATGGCATCACTGACTCGATGGACGTGAGTCTGATTGAATTCCGGGATTTGGTGATGGACAGGGAGGCCTGGCGTGCTGCCATTCATGGGGTTGCAAAGAGTCAGACACTACTGAGCGACTGAACTGAACTGAACTGAACTGAGCCTTCCTGCTTTGCCTTCTCAATTTGAAGGAATTAAAATCAAGACAGAAGGAAATTTAGTGGAAGAACTAGTGTATTAGAAAAATGAATCAGTAGACCGATAAAGACATTTAAAAATAAAGATAATTCCTATTGTTAGAGAGTGAATAGAATATTGTTTCATACATTGACATCTATACAGAAGAATAAAACAGACATTTTAGCATTTGAAATTTAATTACACACACACACACGTATCTGGGGGATGGTGAACATGAAAACCTGGTGCTGCAGTTCATGGGGTCTCAAAAAGTTGGATACTACTGAGTAACTGAACAACTATATATATATATACACACACACACACACACACACACACACACACACACACACACCCCAACAGAAATGTAAAAAACTGATGAAAAGTGATTCTCTAGAGCATGGCAGAAAAGGGCAGACATTTAGTGTGGGAAAGAAAATTCAAGAGATAAGGATAGAATCAGAAATATTAACCTAAAAATGTATTTAAATTTGCAAACATATTTAAGTCATCAAATTATAAAAGTTGTTCCTGATAGTACAGAAAAGCATTAATGATAAAGATGAATATATTTTGGTGAGTTTTTGAAAATTGAGGATGAACAAAAAATATGGAAGCTTCTAAAAGAAAAAAGCAGATCTATTATTTATTATAAAAACATAACTGAGAAATAATGTCAAAGTTCTCCAAAAAATGAAAAGAAAACTGTAAATTTATAAAAATGAAGGTAGACTTTTTAAAAAATCTATAATATGAAGTTTGATCATGAACACATAAATAATATAGAAAGCGTGTAAAAATAGAAAACAAAATTTATGTAATTTTTAATCAACATAGACTGCTCATTTTTTTCAAACAAATTTAGACCAATTAAAACCATAAATATATTTATTGAAAACAAAGAAACAAGACAACAGTGGGAGCAATGATAACTTTGAGAATTCAGTGAATGGGAGTTGAAGGTGGGGTTCATTATAAGAAAAAGGGAGGGCATGAATGGTGATCTAGGAAATTTTAGTGGGTATAATTTGCTGGTTGCTGTTATGATCCTAAGCTTGCCTAGTTCTAATTTCATGGAGTTGTCACACTGTGGTCAAAAGTCACACAAACTCTTGATATCTAATAGTGAAATTATGAAATGATTTCAGTTGGCATTGTAAGACTGTGTGTGTAACATGGTAGGGAGGAGAACAACTTCTGATGGTCTGTGTGTTACATATCAGTGCTTCACCAATTTTTTTTTTACATAAGCCTTCTTTTTAAAAAATTTTAAAATTGTAGTATAATTGCTTTACAATGTTGTGTTACTTTCTACTTTACACTGAAGTGAATCAATTGTATTTATACATATACTCCCTTCCTCTTGGGCCTCTCTCCCACCCACTCCTAACCCACCCATTTAAGTCATCACAAAGCACTGAGCTGAGGTTCCCATCCTTTATAGCATCTTCCCACTATATTTATATGATTGTTTTTCAGTCGCTCAGTCATACTCTTTGTGACCCCATAGACTGCATCATGTGAGACTTCCCTGTCCTTCACCATCTCCCAGACCTTGCTCAAACTCATATACATTGAGTCAGTGATGACATCCAACCATCTTATCCTCTGTCATTCCCTTTTCCTCCTGCCTTCAATCTTTGCCAGCATCAGGGTCTTTTCTAATCATCTGGCTTTTCGCATCTCGTGGCCAAAGTATTGGAGCTTCAGCTTCAGCATCAATCTTNCAAACTCATATACATTGAGTCAGTGATGACATCCAACCATCTTATCCTCTGTCATTCCCTTTTCCTCCTGCCTTCAATCTTTGCCAGCATCAGGGTCTTTTCTAATCATCTGGCTTTTCGCATCTCGTGGCCAAAGTATTGGAGCTTCAGCTTCAGCATCAATCTTTCCAATGAATATTCAGGGTTGATTTCCTTTAGGATTAACTGGTTTGATCTCCTTGCAGTCCAAGGGACTCTCAAGAGTCTTCTCCAACACCACAGTTCAAAATCATCAATTCTTTGGTGCTCAGCTTTCTTTATAGTCCAAGGCTCACATCCATACATGACTACTGCATGGTACACTGAGTTAAATGAATGATGCTTCATTCCTATCTGGGTGCTTCCAAGCTGAGGAGAATGATACCATGGCATCTACAACCAATTCACAGATCATAGTTTGTCACCTCACCTTGCTGCAGAAATTATATTTGCAGAAGTGTAAGGCATCTGGTCCCATCACTTCATGGGAAATAGATGGGGAAACAGTAGATATACTGTCAGACTTTATTTTTTGGGGCTTCAAAATCACTGCAGATGATGACTGCAGCCATGAAATTAAAAGACACTTACTCCTTGGAAGAAAAGTTATGACCAACCTAGATAGCATATTCAAAAGCAGAAACATAACTTTTCCGACTAAGGTCCGAGTAGTCAAGGCTATGGTTTTTCCAGTAGTCATGTATGGATGTGAAAGCTGGACTGTGAAGAAGGCTGAGCGCCGAAGAATTGATGCTTTTGAACTGTGGTGTTGGAGAAGACTCTTGAGAGTCCCTTGGACTGCAAGGAGATCCAACCAGTCCATTCTGAAGATCAGCCCTGGGATTTCCTTGGAAGGAATGATGCTAAAGCTGAAACTCCAGTACTTTGGCCACCTCATGCGAAGAGTTGACTCATTGGAAAAGACTATGATGCTGGGAGGGATTGGGGGCAGGAAGAGAAGGGGATGACAGAGGATGAGATGGCTGGATGACATCACTGACTCGATGGACGTGAGTCTGAGTGAACTTTAAGAGTTGGTGATGGACAGGGAGGCCTGGCGTGTTGTGATTCAAGGGGTCGCAAAGAGTCGGACATGACTGAGCGACTGAACTGAGCTGAAGGCTTAAGAATATATGTACATAACTCAAGGAATAAAATAACATGACAAGCATGCAAATATAAAGATGTAAAGAGAAATTTTAAGCCTAAAATCCTCTGTGTATGTGTATATGCTTGTCTGTGTGTGAGAGAGAGAGAGATATATAGAGAGAAATAGAGAGAGAGAGAGATTGATCTATGAAACATTTGCCTTTTTCATGCCCATTTACAAAGTATGCATGAGGACATATGTAATTCCCCTTGGGTGATCTAAAAGCTCAAAATATTCTTATATTTTTAAAGCAGCATGCCATGTTCACAGCTTGTTAGAATTGCTCTTTTTGTTTAAATTGTAATAGAGTGCTTGAAATATTAACACCAAGGCCCTTCAGATTTCCTTTAGTGGGAACACTATCCACAGTTGACTAAATTCTACTTTTCAGTAATTATTTATTTAAAAAACTTTGGTTATATTAGTTCAGCTTAATTAAATTTTGTTTAACAGGTATTTCTGCTATCATTTTACAGTCAATTTTGAAAAGAGTACATTTGCTCATTATAATTTTAACATATGAACTGTTTGGCAGAAGTGTCGCTGAGCTTGAAAATCATTCTTTGGATATAAAACACTGGGCATCAATCTTATAACATTTGCAGATGCATATTGACTCTGTTTACTACACACACACACACACACACACACACACACACACTGTTAACTCCCCTTAGCTCTTAGGGAATTGGTTGTAGAAGCAATCTGGAGTATTAATTATGAGATTAGCATCAGATAGCCTCAAGATTCTCCTCCACCATGATTATTCACTGGATATGTGATCTTAGCATCTTTTTTTAAAAAATTTACTTCATAGCAGTGTTGTGAATGATATAGTTCAGTTCAGTCACTCAGTCATGTCCGACTCTTTGCGACCCCATGAATCTCAGCACACCAGGCCTCCCTGTTCATTACCATCCCCCGGAGTTCACTCAGACTCATGTCCATCAAGTCCGTGATGCCATCCAGCCATCTCATCCTCGGTCGTCCCCTTCTCCTCCTGCCCCCAATCCCTCCCAGCATCAGAGTCTTTTCCAATGAGTCAACTCTTCACATGAGGTGGCCAAAGTACTGGAGTTTCAGCTTTAGCATCATTCCTTCCAAAGAAATCCCAGGGTTGATCTTCAGAATGGACCGGTTGGATCTCCTTGCAGTCCAAGGGACTCTCAAGAGTCTTCTCCAACACCACAGTTCAAAAGCATCAATTCTTTGGCGATCAGCCTTCTTAACAGTCCAACTCTCACATCCATACATGACCACAGGAAAAACCATAGCCTTGACTAAACTAAATAATTGTTTAATCATCTAAAAGACATTAATAATATCTATAAATTATCTTCAAGATATGAATAGCTTCTGTTAAAGTTGAGGAAAGAGATAAACTGTTTTTTTCACTCCAATATAATACAAATTAATTATTTATTTTAGAATTTCTCATCACAGAGCTGGTCTTAACTAATCACACCATTGCACCCTTAAAGTTTTACTCTTCTTTGATAGCCCAACCTTGTTAAATTTCTAGAAATTTCCTTCTTGGCATTACCAAATCATTTATAAATTGAGGAGAGTTTCAGTTACATTGCATCTGGACAGATGCTAAAATAAAATTGCATCCCTTAATTTATTTAACAAAGATGTATTGTGCCTCCTGCATATGCTAGTCCTTGCTTTGTTCCTAAAAATTCAACAGTCAACCAGATAGATGTGGAGCAAGGAAGACAGAATTAAATAATCATAAATGTCCAGTTAGCCATTAAGATTGAACA
The DNA here is from genome assembly GCA_006410635.1 of Cephalophus harveyi. Lineage (NCBI taxonomy): Eukaryota > Metazoa > Chordata > Mammalia > Artiodactyla > Bovidae > Cephalophus > Cephalophus harveyi. The sequence goes on from SJYT01060644.1 coordinate 293,832, forward strand.
CAACCAAGAATCTTTTGTGATGCCATCCAGCCATCTCATCCTCGGTCGTCCCCTTCTCCTCCTGCCCCCAATCCCTCCCAGCATCAGAGTCTTTTCCAATGAGTCAACTCTTCACATGAGGTGGCCAAAGTACTGGAGTTTCAGCTTTAGCATCATTCCTTCCAAAGAAATCCCAGGGTTGATCTTCAGAATGGACCGGTTGGATCTCCTTGCAGTCCAAGGGACTCTCAAGAGTCTTCTCCAACACCACAGTTCAAAAGCATCAATTCTTTGGCGATCAGCCTTCTTCACAGTCCAACTCTCACATCCATACATGGCCACAGGAAAAACTATAGCCTTGACTAGATGGACCTTAGTCGGCAAAGTAATGTTTCTGCTTTTGAAAATACTATCTATGTTGGACATAACTTTTCTTCCAAGGAGCAAACGTCTTTTAATTTCATGGCTGCAGTCAGCATCTGCAGTGATTTTGGAGCCCCAAAAAATAAAGTCTAGTATATAAACATTCTTAACACAAAGCTTTATAGTTAAAGCTCAAAATATGGTATTTGATACCATTATATAATATGCAGCCAGAACTAATACATATGTATTGCTTTCTATATTGCAGGTATTATTTCAAACTTTCAAAGCATTAGCTCTAACAAAACTTGTGAGTTGTATATCAATAAAATTGTCTCCATCTTGCAAATTAGATCACTGAAGCATAGAGAAGTTAAGTGATTTACCTAAAGAATTTTTGGTGATGATTTATAGTGTTCCAAGCATCCTTATTTGGGTCCTTGTGTGAATGAAGCTTCTAAATTTAAGCAGTTCATACCAAATAAGTACAAGATGTGTTGTCATAATCCCTTTCTACTGTACCCTCCAAAACTTAACTGTCTGGTAAAGAAAACTATTTTCTTCTGTTTAAAGAATCTTCTGTCACTCTAGACTTAATAACACTTTATTGAAAACAATATTAAAACCATTAGAAGTTGTTTTCCTATATTTAAATTCCTTTGAAAATACTGCAATTTTTAATATCCATTTCATTCTACAGGTTATAGCCATCTATCTCTGAATATTTTGAAAGACCTTCTTCTTATCATAGAAGTGATATGTTCTCCATCCAACACACCAATTGCTCATTTACTTAGATTTTAAATTTCAATGACCTTAAATAGCTTTACAAAGTATCAAATTAAATTATTTCACTTTCTCCTATTATTTCCTATCATTCTAAGTACTTCATTAGCTCCAGTCTGTTTTCATGGAATTTATATAGCAATGATTCTCCATTCTGGCACTTATCATAGTTATCAGTATTTTTTTTTTAATGCATTTGCCTAGTCTCCACCTGTAGGAAGTCTGATTCAACTGATTTAGTAAGCATTCTGAACATCCATATGTTTTAAAACTTTCTTCCTATGTTTCTAATATGCACATTCTCTCAATTATTAATAGTTCCCTTCTTACTGTATTAGAAGTACAGTCTTCTCTAAGTATCCACCAGAGATTGGCTCTAGGACCTACCCCAGATACCAAAATCCATGGATATTCAAGTCCCAGAGATGGCCATGTATATCTGCTGTTACTCATCTACAGTTCAACCTATCATGAAACTTGAAGTACTGTATGTATTTACTGGAGAAAAAAATCTGTGTATAAGTACACTCCTGCAGTTCAAACCTGTATTGACAAAGGTCAACTGTATTCAGTTTAATGTGGAATCATGACTTCATCATTTGTCAATAGTCTTAATTCCCTTTCTCTTTGGGCCCACAAAGCTCTTCAACCATAATTGGGCCCTCACTTCTGCATTTCAACTCTTCTAAATTTCGATTCCATCTCTTTACCATGGGCTTCTCCATTCCCCTTTCCTTCTAATCTCTGATTCTCAAGACTCAGGAAAACCTCTATAGCCTGTGAAGGGAGATAGTTTATGTATTCATTCTGCCATCTAGAGCAGGGAAACTCCCAAATAATTTAAACTTTGTTGCATTTGTTTTGTCTTGTTTTGTTATTTAATTCAAGCTATCACAAAGTCTAGTATGTTAATATTAGTCACTTAGTCGTATTCAACTCTTTCAGACCCCATGGACAGAGCCCACAAGGTTTCTCTGTCCATGGAATTCTCCAAGCAACAGTACTGGAGTGGGTAGCCATTCCCTTCTCCAAAAGATCTTCCCCATCCAGGAGTCGAACCCAAGTCTCTTTCATTTCAGGAGGATTCTTTATCATCTGAGCCACTAGAGAAGTCAATTGTCATAATGGACAATATGAATTATCCAATGGAATATACATTACTTAGAATTTCTAAAAGTAATTGCTGTGTGAAAGTCTGCCAATGTATCATTTTTTCCTTTTTTTTTTTTTTCTTTTTGCCCTTTGAGAATTTCTGTTTTTTAAAAAAATACAGGAACACAGAATATGAGCTCTGATTATAAAATACTCAGTTCATTCAGGGTCATGATTCAGGTTCATGATTGCTAGTCATTCAGTCTGAATTTTCTATCAGATGCTATATTCCAGTTTCTTGCATCCAAAGTGCTAAGTGATAGAAACCATAAATGTTGATAGGAGCAAGTGAGATTCTTCCCTGTGCCCTGATCACTAAAGTCCGTGTGTCACAGCTGAGCACTAAAATGAACACAGGGCACCTCTACCTTTAGAGTCACAAGTTGGCACAACAGCTGAAGACTCATTAGAAAAACAAAGACACTGAGAATGGGCCTTTAGGCTTTATAGCCAGTGCTTTTCAGAGTTTAAAAGAAAGGTTCAGATTTATAAATTCTCCTAAGAATTCAACTCACCCTACTCTGATTTGATTTGCACATCACCTAGTTAAATCTATCTAATAATTTAAAATGTTCTGGATGTTTTCTGATGAGATACATAGGCTACATCCTGGAGGCATGACAAGGCTTCTAAGACTGATGATTTATCCCCAGAGGATCAGGTCCTCCAAAAAGAGCTTACATTCTTGACAATACAGGAGAAATGGGGATTACTGTTTAATGTGGTGGCCATATTAAAGTTTCATAAAGAAGAAGAAGATTAAAAAGAACTTTTTTTTTTTTAAATGGACAAAGGCAGAAAAAGTGAACTGCCTATCTAGCTGAGGGACCAAAATGTTTTTAGCATGTTTAAGGATGATAGACAGATAGAGTGTAGTACTAATATTAGAGAATAATAGATGGTGCAGTTGCAAAGGTATCATCAAATCAAATTCAGAGAGCATATATATTAGATTAAAGCAAGGTTTCTTAACCTTAACATCTGTGACATGTTGCATGAGACCATTACCTGTTGTGGGGGCTGTTCTGTGCTTTGAAGATTAAAAGAATCACCAGACCAACTGAAGGATTTTGAATGAGGAAAAAAAAAAGTGTTTAATGTTTTATGGAGATAATTCTGGTAATAATGTACAGAATTCGTTGGAAGTTAGAAGATCTCATTTAGGTGCTAAGTTGCAATAACACAGAGATCCAGAACTAATTGATGACTCTGGGAAGAGGAGGACAAAGTGTTAGTAAGAAGACGGGAGCTAAGTAAACCAGGTTCATCAGAATGATGACTGAGTTTGAGGAGAGAAAAGGAATGCTGATGGTTTTGAAGACTTACATGGATACAGTGAATACTACTGTATTATTCTTTTTACTCTTCCAGGCAAATTTTATTGTGATTTCTTTCCTTCCACCTTTATCCAAGTACAAGTTAAATATTTCTTCTTAATATGATGGAGAGAATAAGTTATGGTGATTTAGACATATGTGGCTCAGATAGTAAAGAGTCTGTCTACAATGCAGGAGACCCGGGTTTGATCCCTGGGTTGGGCAGATTCCCTAGAGAAGAAAATGGCAATCCACTCCAGTACTGTTGCCTGGAAAATCCCGTGGACACAGGAGCCTGGTAGGCTACAGTCCATGTGGTTGCAAAGAGTCAAACATGACTGAGCGACTTCACTTCATAAGTTAAAGATGGAGAACAATTTGTGTAACCAAGCAGGATGGGATCCTCCTGAGTACAAAAGCCTTCCCATGTCCCTGTTTCTTCTTCGTAGGAAAAAGGCTTCAGCTTCCTAGATACTCCCTGAGTTCCAAAGGGCAGATTCAAACAGTTACTCCTTGGGAGAGGTAGATGTGAGGGAATGAAGAAAGAATCAGTAGTGCAGCTATGAGCAGGGTCCTCATTCCTCCTGGTACTTCCTCAAAGAATATACATAGCAATCTGATGCAGAGGTCTGAGTTTTTCTATAAGTACTAAGGCCCTTACCCAGGTGGAGGATGGTAATTTTGGACTGAGCATAAACCTGTGGATGCCAGACCAATTGGAACTAGAAACTTGATTCCTGGACCACCTTATTTCCTCACCACCAAACAAACAGAGGGAGGTCACACACCCTGCAGATAGTTCCCCAAATTTTGTCTATAAATTTCTTCCCCCAAAACCACTGAAGAGTCTGGGTCTTTTGCGCATGAGCCACCCATTCTCTTTACTTGGTCCTTGCAAATAATCTTTCTCTGTTCTAGACACTGAATCTGCTCCAAACTCCAATACATCAATTTGTTTGGAGTCACTATGTGTTGGGCACATCAACTTGGGTTCTGCAAGTTAAAAATTGGAAAATGACAATGTCATAGGTGAAGATCTTCATGTAGAGAGGCGGAAGGGGCAGGAGGTGGGAGAAGAAAATGTCAGGAGGTAAATAAAGACTCTAAGTCAGAGATAGAAAGAAAAAAACTTTCAAGAAGAGTAAAATCAGCTTCAATATTTGGAACATTAAATATCATATCTAACAAGAAACCAAAATATTTGTGTGAATAACAGATACAGGCATTTTAGGGGCAGGAATTAAATGGATGTTAGCTATGGGAGTTGGTGATGGACAGGGAGGCCTGGCATGCTGCAATTCATGGGGTCACAAAGAATTGAACACAACTGAGTGACTGAACTGAACTGAGCTATGGAATGGTGGTTGGTTATGTAGAGGCATAAGCTGAGTACTTTTTTAAGTATTTTGTTAGAATAAGAAAATAAAGAAATGGAACGCTATTCTGGGAGCAATTCAAGTAAACAACTTCTGGAGGTAAGAGAGATCTACATATATAGGAGGAATGCATAAATCAAAGAAAAACAATTGAAAACTTGGGAAGTGAATTCTAAATGTTGTTAGGGGAAGCACACTGATTGAAACCGCCCACCCTGACCAGGCACCCTAGTAACCATTTGCATGAGTTGTTTTATGACAAGAGCTCCTGATAAGGAATACGGAACTAATATGCCACCACCAATCTGAAGAGTTCGGGAAAGGTCGAAAGGAGACACCGTGTATCCGTCCACTTCCCAGAATCCCTCTCGCTAGCATCCATCTTGGCTGAGTGATGCATGTGCCACCAGGAAAGACTCTGAATTAGAATGATTGGCCAAAGACCACCCAGAAACTAATCCCATCACCATAAAACCCGAGACTGCAAGCCACGTGGCAGAGCTGTTCTGGGTTCCCTTACCCGACTGCTCTCCACCCGGGTGCCCATTCCCAATAAAGTCTCTTGCTTTGTCAGCACATGTATCCTCGGACAATTCATTTCCAAGTGTTAGACAAGAGCCCTGTTTTGGGCCCTGGAAAGGGGTTTCCCTTCCTGCAACATAAATATTACAGATTTTGGTTAAATGTAGGCCTATCTCTGTGTTTTGTGTAACTGGGAAGAGCCAATTTTTATTCTTTTCTGGTAAATCTGTTTTGGAGCACACTTGAATTATTATAATTACACATAATGGCCTGCCTAGGAGAATCCTACCTCTCTGCCTGAGGGTTAAGCTGAATTGCCTTTAGTCAGAAATGGCAACCCACTCCAGTACTCTTGCCTGGAATATCCCATGGATGGAGGAGCCTAGTAGGCCGCTGTCCATGGGGTCGCGAAGAGTCAGACACGACTGAGCGACTTCACTTTCACTTTTCACTTTCATGCATTGGAGAAGGACATGGCAACCCACTCCAGTGTTCTTGTCTGTAGAATCCTAGGGATGAGGGAGCCTGGTGGGCTGCCATCTATGGGGTCGCACAGAGTCGGACACGACTGAAGTGACTTAGCAGCAGCAATGTCAGCAGATTGCAGGAAGAAATAAATAACATATTCCCCTAGATGTGAGCTATGGAATGACGGCTGGTTATGTAGAGGCATAAGATGAGCACTTTTTCAATATTTTGCTTGAATAAGAAAATAAAGAAATGGGATTGTTGCAGGAAGGGGGACCACTTCCAGGGCCCAAAACTGGGCTCTTGCCTAACACTCAGAAATGAATTGTCCAAGGAGACACACGTACTGACAAAGCAAGAGATTTTATTGAGAAAGGGCACCTGGGTGGAGAGCAGTAGGGTAAGGGAACCCAGGAGAACAGCTCTGCCACGTGGCTTGCAGTCTCGGGTTTTATGGTGATAGGATTAGTTTCCAGGTTGTCTTTAGCCAATCATTCTGACTCAGAGACCTTCCTGGTGGTTCACGTTTTGTCCAGCCAAGATGGATGCCAGAGAGAAGGATTCTGGGAAGTGGTCAGCCATGTAGTGTCTCCTTTTGACCTTTCTGAACTCTTTCGGCTGGTGGTGGTTTATTATTTCCATGTTCTTTACCAGGACCCCCTGTCGTAAAACAACTCATGCAACTGGTTACTATGGTCGCTGGCAAGGGTGGGCAATTTCAGTCAGTGTGCTTCCCCTAACAGAATGCTATCCTGGGAGCAATCAAGTAAACATTTCTGGAGACAAGAAAGATCTACTTATATAGAAAGAATGAATAAATGAAAGTAAAACAATTGAAAACTTGAGAAGTGAACTCTAAATCTTATAGATGTGGGTTAAATGTGAGCCTGTCTCTGTGTTTGTGTAACTGGGAAGAGCCAATTTTGACTCTTGTGGTAGATCTGTTTGGGGGGCACTTTTGTTATTATAATCACATGTAACGGCCTGCCTCAGAGAATCCTGCCCCTCTGCCTGACTGTTAAGCTAAATTTCCTTTGTTCAGAAAACTGACAATATTTGGATTGCAGGGAGGAAGAAATTAACATATTCCCCTGCCTGAGGCTTGCCATTCTAGGAGATACTTGAAAGATTAAATGTCCTTTTTACTTCGTTTTCTCACCCCCCCCCCCACCCCAATCTCTGATCCATAAAAGTTGGGGTCTGGCATCCAGACCCCAACAAGATGGTTATTTTGAGACATTAGTCTGCCATTTCTCGGTCAGCCTTGCCTCAGCATTTCATCCCTTGGATTCAACGGCCTCTTGTATGCAAGCAAAGTAAGCTTAGNCCCCACCCCCATCTCTGATCCATAAAAGTTGGGGTCTGGCATCCAGACCCCAACAAGATGGTTATTTTGAGACATTAGTCTGCCATTTCTCGGTCAGCCTTGCCTCAGCATTTCATCCCTTGGATTCAACGGCCTCTTGTATGCAAGCAAAGTAAGCTTAGACTTTTGGTAACTTTTGTGTAGACTTTCATAAATGAACTACTTTCTGCTTCAATATCTTTGAGCTGTGTTACAAAAAGCATGTCTACAAAAGGGAAAAGAAGTAACTGTGTTCTCCTAATGTCAAAGTCATGAACAGAATCACATCCACAAGAATCAATAAAACTTGTGTATTTATAGCCAGTGCTTCTGGATGGAGAAAAAGGTAGCAGTTTTCTTTAGTGAACTTTATACTCTGGCCATTTGATTGTCTTTAAATGTTTGCCACATTTTTGCAAGAGGCCCTAAACTTTCTCAGTAAAGCTTGTTAACCATACATGCTAAAACATCAAAGTTTCACAAGCCATGTTTACCCAATTGGTTTCAGAAAAGCAAAGTAGCAGAAATAACTTATTCATTGGCTCTAAAACAAGAAGCTTTAGTCATTTCAACTGAAATTCTTTTTTTTTTTTTTTTGGTTTAGACATCAAAATCAGGACTGGTATTAAAATGCAAAGCATCAATCTTGCCTGTCTATAGCTCATTGAATTACCTCCTGCCTGTCTCAGATTTCCACTGTCGCTTTCAGCTGGGGAAGGTAAAATATTCGAATAATATGGGGTTTGCTCTTTGAGGTAAGTTAAAACTGTGGACAATATGAGCATTATTCATTCAATGCTGTTTCAAGTCAAGGGTGAAAAATGACTGTAGTTACTAGATGCTATAAAATAATGCAATGCAGTTTTTGTATGTACGGTCACCCTTTGTATCTACAGGGAAATGTTTTCAGGAACTCCTGTGTATACCAAAACATGTAGTAGTTTTTCTATTATATAAAATGGTGTAGTACTTGTATATAACCTATACATATCCTCCCTAATACTTTAAATCATTTCTAGAATACATATACACCTAATGCCATGTAAATGCTATGTGAATAGTACTACTTACAATGAATCTCTCAGAAGAAATGGAGTAGCCATCATGGTCAACAAAAGAGTCCGAAATGCAGTACTTGGATGCAATCTCAAAAATGACAGAATGATCTCTGTTCATCTCCAAGGCAAGCCATTCAATATCACAGTTATCCAAGTCTATGCCCCAACCAGTAATGCTGAAGAAGCTGAAGTTGAATGGTTTTATGAAGACCTACAANGACTAAGGTCCGTTTAGTCAAGGCTATGGTTTTTCCTGTGGTCATGTATGGATGTGAGAGTTGGACTGTGAAGAAGGCTGAGCGCTGAAGAATTGATGCTTTTGAACTGTGGTGTTGGAGAAGACTCTTGAGAGTCCCTTGGACTGCAAGGAGATCCAACCATTCCATTCTGAAGGAGATCAACCCTGGGATTTCTTTGGAAGGAATGATGCTAAAGCTGAAACTCCAGTACTTTGGCCACCTCATGCGAAGAGTTGACTCATTAGAAAAGACTCTGATGCTGGGAGGGATTGGGGGCAGGAGGAGAAGGGGACGACCGAGGATGAGATGGCTGGATGGCATCACTGACTCGATGGATGTGAGTCTGAGTGATCTCCGAGAGATGGTGATGAACAGGGCGGCTTGGCGTGCTGCGATTCATGGGGTCGCAAAGAGTCGGACACGACTGAGCGACTGACCTGAACTGATAGAGCTTCTCTATCTTCGACTGCAAAAAATATAATCATTCTGATTTTGGTACTAACCATCTCGTGATATCCATGTGTAGAGCTGTCTCTTGTGTTTTTGAAGAGGGTGTTTGCTACGACACATGTCTTCTCTTGTAAAAATTCTTTTAGCCTTTCCCCTGCTTCACTTTGTACTCCAAGGCCAAACTTGCCTGTTACTCCAGGTATGTTTTTATTCATACCTTTGCATTCCAGTTCCCTGTATGAAAAGATTTTTTGGTTTTGATGTTTTGATCTAAAATGTAATGTAAGTCTTCATAGAACCAGTCAACTTCATATACTTTGACATTAGTGGGTGGGGCATAGACTTGGATTACTGTGATTTTCAGTGACTTGCCTTGGAAATGAATGGGGATAATTTTGTCGTTTTTGAGAATGCACCCAAATACTGCATTTCAGACTCTTTTGTTGGCTGTGAGGGCTGCTCCATTTTTCCTAAGGAATTCTTGCCCATAGTAGTAGATATAATGGTCATCTGAATTAAATTTGCCCATTCCTGTCCATTTCAATTCACTGATTCATTAAGTCTTGACGTCATAATGAGTACCTTTTTTTTTTTTTTTAAATGTGTGTAGAGCTTTGTAGTATAGTCTGAAGTCAGGGAGTGTCATTCCTCCAGCTCCATTTTTCTTTCTCAAGATTGCTTTGTCTATTTTTGGCCTTTTGTGTCTCCATTCAAATTTTAAGGTTTTTTTTTTTCTAGTTCTGTGAAAAATTGCCATTGGTTATTACTTATGGGTTGCATTAAATCTGTAGATTGCTTTTGGTAGTACAGTCATTTTGACAATATTGATTTTTCTATCCGAAGATAATGGTATATCCTTCTATCTGTTTTTGTCTTCAATTTCTTTCATTAGTGTCCTACAGTTGTCAGATTACAGATCTTCTGTCTCCTTAGGTTTATTCTCCAAAGAAGACATTCAGATGGGCAAGACACCCATGAAAAGATGTTCATATCACTAATTATTACAGAGATTCAAATCAAAACTACAACATGATATCCCTTAACATGAGTCCAAAGAGCTATGCTGGTGAGTATGTGGAGAGAAGGTAACCCTCCTACACTGTTAGTTGATACAGCCACTATGGAGACAAGTATTTATGCTCCTTTGAAAACTAAAAATAGAGCTACCATATGACCCTGCAATCTTGCCCCAGGCATGGATCTGGTGAAAAACTTGGTCTAAGAGGAAACACACACCCTAATGTTCATTGAAGCACTGTTTACAATAGTCATGATATGGAATCAACCTAAATGTCCATCAACAGAGAAATGGGTAAAGAAGATGTGGTACATATACAATGGAATATTACTTATCCACTAAAAGAATGAAATAATGTCATTTGCAAAAATATGGATGGACCTAGAGAGTGTTATACTGAGTGAAGTTAGAGAAGGAGAAAAATTGTAAGACATCCCCTATATATGGAATGTTAAAAGAAATTATTCAAACAAACTTATCTGTGGAACAGAAACAGACTCACAGACTTAGAGAAGGAATTTATGGTTGCCAAGGGGAATGATCTTGATGAAAGTGAAAGAGGAGAGCGAAAAAGTGGGCTTGAAGCTCAACATTCAGAAAACGAAGATCATGGCATCTGGTCCCATCACTTCATGGGAAATAGATGGGGAAACAGTGGAAACAGTGTCAGACTTTTTATTTTTGTGGGCTCCAAAATCAGTGCAGATGGTGACTGCAGCCATGAAATTAAAAGATGCTTACTCCTTGGAAGAAAAGTTATGACCAACCTAGATAGCATTTTCAAAAGCAGAGACATTACTTTGCCAACTAAGGTCCGTCTAGCCAAGGCTATGGTTTTTCCTGTGGTCATGTATGGATGTGAAAGTTGGACTGTGAAGAAGGCTGAGCACCGAAGAGTTGATGCTTTTGAACTGTGGTGTTGGAGAAGACACTTGAGAGTCCCTTGGACTGCAAGGAGATCCAACCAGTCCATTCTGAAGGAGATCAGTCCTGGGATTTCTTTGGAAGGAATGATGCTAAAGCTGAAACTCCAGTACTTTGGCCACCTCATGGGAAGAGTTGACTCATTGGAAAAGACTCTGATGCTGGGAGGGATTGGGGCCAGGAGGAGAAGGGGACGACCGAGGATGAGATGGTTGGATGGCATCACTGACTTGATGGACGTGAGTCTGAGTGAACTCCAGGAGTTGGTGATGAACAGGGAGGCCTGGTGTGCTGCGATTCATGGGGTCGCAAAGAGTCGGACACGACTGAGCGAGTAAACTGAACTGAACTGAACTGAACACGGTATGAGTGGGGAGGAGTCAAGGAAACCTTGATCAGAGGAGACCCATGAATGCTATGTTGAAATATGCCACGTCATCAGTTAAGGTTATTGGGGATCCACGAAATTGAAATAGCATGCACAAATCTAGACCCTGATAGGACATGACAGATTTGGGAAATTGTAAGCATTTCAGAATATCCAAAGCTTAGGGAACATGGCTCCATTGTTAAAATAAGGAAAGATTTAAGAGTGACAATGTAAGAAAGATACAATCAAAGGAATGTTCTGAAAACTACATTTCCCTAAGAAAGATGCTAATAACAGTGATTTAAAGTGGCTTTTGTGCTAATGGAGAATATAAGAGAGAAAGTCCATGCTGCCCTCCAAATCCAACATCTGGAGCTTTCTCTAACGATGGAATTTTTATAAGAAATTAAGCAAGAAAGTCAAGGACTATATCCAAAAAAGCTTCTCTCCCTGTACATTTTGAGGTTATAGAAGTCATAAAATGTTCTTGCCAGAATGAGATATTGGTTTCAAAACTCAGGAGGAGACATGGGATTCAGCAAAGTCTGGGCTGGAATAGATTAGGACAGGAGTGAGGGCCCTTTACCTAGGTAGACTCTTTACTTTGAGTTAAAGGACACAAAGATGTGTCTGAGATGATGCCATGAAACTCCTGCTGATGACTGTGTAACAGATTGGCATTGGATTTGTCTGTCATTGATCATACATTAATTACTTCTATTTTCAGGCAGCATTAGGTAATGAAGTCAGACAGTTTCAGATTAGACTTAGCCCAATCATTAGCCATGAGACATCCAGCAAATTCTGAACCTACTTCCCTGCCTCCATCCTTTCCTCTGTTCCTTTCTTTCACATTAAAAATTCTATTCTTATGCATTTATTTGCATAGTATAGCTTATTTTTTAAATTATGCACATACATAATAAAAATAAATTTTATGAAAACTGCTATAAAAAACAGAAAATCCCCACTTTTGTCATCTCAATTCCCATTTCTTCAAGGAAGATATTATTGATATTTATGTATTATTTTGGTATTTATATATTATTAGTTTTTATATGTTATTTATATATTCCTTCAAGCAAGATATATTATATATATATATAATTAGCATTTATTTTGGTATTAGTATTATTTTGATACTCATTTCTAATTACCTTGTGAAATGTATTATTCTTCATTTGCATTAGAAAGTTATACAGAAGCATTCTCCTATAAAATATGAAGTTTTAGATTTCTGTCACATAGTACTCTGCCTCTGATGGCAGAGCAGGTAAAGAATTTGTCTGCAATTCAGAAATAGAATGAGAGGTATATAAGTAAATTTAAAGTTTAGAGCATTTCTAGGTGAAGGAGATCTTTCATGGAAATACTGTTTCCAATCTTCACACAACTGTGTAAGGTAAATAGTATTATCCCCACTTTAAAGATGAGAAAATAAGGATTTGGAAAATAGTTGGAGGATTTCTTCAGCTGGCTGATTAAACATGCATGTTCTACCCCAATATCACATGAAGATTACATTAAAATTTTGTTTACAGGCATAAATTCACAATGAAATAGAAGCAAAAACAATGACTATAATGTTTTTAGAAGCTGCAAAGCTGACAGATGCATGTGAAATAACAGACCAGAAACTGATAATCTGTTAGCTAGCAGTGGGGGAAAAAAGAAACTCAGTATATATCAAAATAAAGGAAGAGAGAAAAGAAGGAAAGAGAAATAAAGAAAAGAAGAGAAAGATAGAAAAGAAGAAAACCAAAATGTGCATAACTTCATTCTAACAGGTACAATAGTGGGTGTAAAGCCAGGACTAAAAACATTATATTTCCTTATAATGGAAGACATTTATTCCCTCTCTCACTCTGCCTAGTTGGACAACTGCTTCATAAGGAAAAAAGGAAAGGTTTATTTTCTATAGAATACAAAATAATGTTTATTGCATTGGGGATACAAGCCCAAAATTATCCCCTTTGGGCCCAGAGGTATACCTGAGATAAAGATAGTTACATTAAAAGAGGATATTTAAATGAACACTTATAAGTAGAAAATAAAGTTAAGCATTGTTAAAACTGAATTCTCTGGATAAAGAAAAGATAATGGCAAAACTGAATGCCAAAAGATTAGAAAGCTAAATTTTAAATTCAGGACAAATGTCTCCCAAACTAGACATCCCTACCCAACCAGTGTATGAGTTTACTTTGATAATACAATAAACATGTGATTGTTTATAAAGTTTCACTTTTCTTGCACTTTGCCTAAAAAAGATGCTATAAGACATTCTCTATCCACCAAAACATTAAATGTCTTCAGGATAAAACACAGTGGGAACAGAATCAGATAATGACAAAGAGAAAGATTTTACCACTGGACCTTCTCTTTTATAAAAGTGAACTACAAATTCAATTGCAATTTGTTTGTATTTTCAAATCTCATTACTTTGTAAGACTGTTCATTGGTACTACACTGCTAGTAGCTTGTGGAGAAGGAAATGGCAACCCATGCCAGTATTCCTGCCTGGAGAATTCCATGGACAGAGGAGCCTGGCAGGCTCCAGTCCATGGGGTCACAAAGAGTCAGACATGACTGAGTTAATGAGAACATTAATAGATTGCAGTATGACCTACAGATAGATAGAACTCAGGCTAGCTATGAAAAAAAAAATAAATAAAAAACGATTGGTGAGGCTAAAGATGTCTAAAATGATATGGATTCTTTAAATGAACCTATAATACTCAATTTGCACACCATTTTAATATTAATTTCCTCTCAGGGCATTCACTTCCAAACACACCAAATACATTTAATCATCCCTAGTTCCCTATTTCTGTTACAAGAACTGGGAGACTGATGGAGCAGAGGTACAGGACTATGCTGGTTCAGGCAGCTCCAGCAGAGAGTCTGAAATAAGTATAGATCTAGAACAAAGGTCATGCAGTATGATTGAAAATTTGATTCATTCAAAGGACCAAAAGGAAGTGATGAGCAGACAAGAAGAAAAGGGAGGAAGTGGAGGTTGAAACAAGGATAGCAGAAACAGAAGAAAGACATTGATGACTTGCATCTGGTCTCAAGACAAACTTCAGACATCCTCAGAGCCTGCCATGGATTGTCCTGAGTTTCTGTCATAGGACAGAACCATCACAGTTCATCCTTATATTTCTCCATTTTCTACTGAATGAAATCCAAAAGATAGGACATTGATTCTTTAGAACCTCATCCTGACATTTTGTAGCCAATCTTGCTTTTTAAAATCAGCCCCATTCTTCCTTGACTGGTCTCCCTTCACTGCAAAATAGATTAATTACTGCATCATAAATAAGCACCAGGATGACTCACTGACTATCAGAAGAAGTTTTCGCTCAGTCTCACTATTGTCATGTAATGGAGTCCCTGTTTCAGTATTTTAAACAAACAAAAGCAAAGCATGACAGATCTCAAATGTAAAAGGGTGACTTTCAGAATATACTGAACATGATTTTAATGTAATAGTTAAGGTTAGGAAGCAACAGTTAGAACTGAACATGGAACAACAGACAGGTTCCAAATAGGAAAAGGAGTACGTCAAGGCTGTATATTGTCACCCTGATTATTTAACTTACATGCAGAGTACATCATGAGAAATGCTGGACTGGAAGAAGCACAAGCAGGAATCAAGATTGCCGGGAGAAATATCAATAACCTCAGATATGCAGATGACACCACCCTTATGGCAGAAAGGGTGAAGAAAGTGAAGGGTGAAGAGGAACTAAAGAAACTAAAGGGCAGAAAGTGAAGAGGAACTAAAGTGAAGAGGAACTAAAAAGCCTCTTGATGAAAGTAAAAGTGGAGAGTGAACAAGTTGGCTTAAAGTTCAACATTCAGAAAACAAAGATCATGGCATCTGGTCCCATCACTTCATGGGAAATAGATGGGGAAACAGTGGAAACAGTGTCAGACTTTATTTTTGGGGGCTCCAAAATCACTGCAGATGGTAAAATTAAAATATGCTTACTCCTTGGAAGGAAGGAAAGTTATGACCAACCTAGATAGCATATTCAAAAGCAGAGACAAGTGCACATAAGGAAGTGATTACTGGCTAGCTCAATCTCTCCTCTTTTGATCCCACCTCATCTCATCCTAGTCATCTCTAACTACCCCCTCACTCTTCACTTCTCCAAGTAACTCAGTGAACCTCTCTGGGTGTCCCTCAATGTGGAGAAACCTTTCATCTTTAACCTAGATGTTTTATAATCAGTGCTGTATAGATGGTGAAGCCTTGAGGCTATTGTAAAAATAAAACTGAAAACCAGAAGCAGGAGACTTAAGTCCGAATCCTGAGAACATCAGAGAAATCCTGAATCCAGGTCCAGCACCACTTGTTAAAGAGATTGTCTTTACTCCATTGTATATTCTTGCCTCCTTTGTCAAAGATAAGGTGTCCGTAGGTGTGTGGATTTATCTCTGGGCTTTCTATTTTGTTCCATTGATCTATAATTCTGTCTTTGTGCCAGTACCATACTGTCTTGATGACTGTGGCTTTGTAGTAGAGCCTGAAGTCAGGCAGGTTGATTCCTCCAGTTCCATTCTTCTTTCTCAAGATTGCTTTGGCTATTCGAGGTTTTTTGTATCTCCAGCAACACAGGAACACACCCCTGAGCTTCAATATACAGGCAGCACAAAGTTACTCCTAAATCATTGACATCTCATAACCCATTACTGGACACTTCATAGCACTCCAGAGAGAAGAAATCCAGCTCCACCCACCAGAACTCCAATACAAGCCTCCCTAACCAAGAAACCTTGACAAACCACTGATGCTTCATATAATTTATATTCTATAGAACATATATAAATTTATATGTGCTTTTATAATCAAAGTAAAAATTTATCAAGAGGATTAGGCTCAGAAGTAAACATGTCAGGTAAAACCCATAGAACATTACCCATGGGAAGTGCTTAAACAGTTTATAAACCCTACATTAAGGGGTACAGAGGAATGAGGGCCCCCTGAGGGAACAGCCAACTCATGCTTGAAACACCTCAAACTCATTGTGGGGCAGCCTCAGGGTTACACATGAAGTGTGTGTGAGTTGAGAATTTGCTGTGTATGAATGTGTACATGTGTGCCTGTCCTTTTTTCGAGGAAAAGGAAAATGATAAAGATGTGTGCAGTAAGCACTACTACAAATCACCGTCTTTCATTTTTCCAGGTTCTGATTGCCCCAATACGGGACAATTCTCCACTTCGACCTGGTCTTTCAATGTTCTAACCGTAATGTAGTGGTTCTAGGCTGCCACCTCGTGGCTGTTACACACATGTGTTTTAACCAGCCTCTTGCTGCACCGCTTGTAATTTGATGCCATTCCTAACAGCTTCTGCATTTTCATCACCACTGACTCCACCTGGCATCGAGGAACAGTGTGTTCCTTACATGACAGATGAAGAGTAGAAATATGTGCTTTCTTATAAAAATAAATTACAATCTCTTACATCTTTCGGGATAATAAGTGTCCCAAGAACTTACAAAAATTATAATAAATTATAATAAAATCTTGGCAGGGTGGTATGTTACAGTCTGCTGCTGTTGCTAAGTCACTTCAGTCGTGTCCGACTCTGTGCGATCCCACAGACGGCAGCCCACCAGGCTCCCCCATCCCTGGGATTCTCCAGGCAAGAACATTGGAGTGGGTTGCCATTTCCTTCTCCAATGCATGAAAGTGAAAAGTGAAAGTGAAGTCACTCAGTTGTGTCTGACCCTCAGCGACCCCACGGACTGCAGCCTTCCAGGCACATTAAAGTCTAGACATCATTATGGTTTTCTACCAAATTACATGTAATTTTTATTTTAAGACATCAGTATCCCACAAGCAACAACAAATTCCTTTCATGAGCATTTATTGAGCGCCTATTAGCCACTAGGTGAAGAAGCCCCCAGCCTTGTAAGGAGGGAGACATGACAGACAACTGCTATGTTGCCATCTTCTTACCCTGAGGATTTTTGTCCACTGGGGGCCTGGAAAGAGCACTCAAGTCCCCCCTGAAGGAGTCAGTGATGTCTTCACAGAAGAGTTTAGGCTGAGGCTTAAGTCAGAGGTCAAGGGGCCAAAGTCAGGGGGATGAAGGGGAGGTCGAACATGCCAGGGAGAGGGGGGAGCAGCACCGTCAGGTGGAAAGCACACACAACACTGTCCTGGGACTCGATTCCCAGCTTCACTAGCCCAGGCAGCACACCAGGATCTAGCTTTTAAAGCGACCTGTTTAAACATTCTTAGGAGAACCAACACCAAGCTGGACCCTGTGGGGCCCTCCCAGATGCAAAAGTCTTTGTGTGTCCTGTTTGATTTTGTAGGGAAAACGCTGCAGTCTCTGAGACCGTCCCTGAGTTCGAAAGGGCAGATTCAAACAGTTACTAATTAGTGGAGTGAGGAAATGCAGAAACAAAGGAAAGGCAGTCAAGAAACCGTGTGCGCGCGCACGCATACTGTCATGTCCAACTGTGTGTGACCCTGTGGACAGCCAAGCAGGTGGGCCTCATCCCAAACCAAACAAATCAAAATCTCAGGATGATGGGATAAGGGCATAGTTCTTTTTCCAGTTTCCCAGTGATTCTGTTGGTCAGACAATGTTGCAAACCACTGGTCTAGTTGGGAAAGAGTCTTATACAAATTAACATAACGTTCTGATAACAAATCTCTATTGACGTAATAAATGCTGCTCGGGGAATAAGTAGAAAATAAGCTTCATGGGGAAACAGTGTCAGACTTTATTTTTGGGGGTCCAAAATCATGCTGATGGTGACTGCAGCCATGAAATTAGAAGACGCTTACTCCTTGGAAGAAAAGCTATGTCCAACCTAGATAGCATTTTCAAAAGCAGAGACATTACTTTGCCGACTAAGGTCCGTCTCGTCAAGGCTATGGTTTTTCCTGTGGTCATGTATGGCTGTGAGAGTTGGACTGTGAAGAAGGCTGAGCACCGAAGAATTGATGCTTTTGAACTGTGGTTTTGGAGAAGACTCTTGAGAGTCCCTTGGACTGCAAGGAGATCCACCCAGTCCATTCTGAAGGAGATCAGCCCTGGGATTTCTTTGGAAGAAATGATGCTAAAGCTGAAACTCCAGTACTTTGGCCACCTGATGCAAAGAGTTGACTCATTGGAAAAGACTCTGATGCTGGGAGGGATTGGGGGCAGGAGGAGAAGGGGACGACCGAGGATGAGATGGCTGGATGGCATCACTGACTCGATGGATGAGAGTCTGAGTGAACTCCGAGAGATGGTGATGAACAGGGAGGCCTGGCGTGCTGCGATTCATGGGGTGGCAAAGAGTTGGACACGACTGAGCGACTGAACTGAACTGAAGCTTCATGAAGGCAGAGATCTTTGATTTGTTTATTGATATATCTGCTTCCTTGGTGACTCAGATGGTAAAGAATCTGTCTGCAATGCAGGAGATCTGGGTTCGATCCCTGGATCAGGAAGATCCCCTGGAGAAGGGAATGGCAACCCACTTGTTATTCTTGCTTGGAGAATTCCATGGACAGAGGAGCCTGGCAGGCTTCAGTCCACGTGATCACAGAGACAGACACAACTGAATTACTAACAACAACAAAGATCTCAGTTCAGTTCAGTTCAGTCGCTCAGTCGTGTCCGACTCTTTGCGACCCCATGAATCGCAGCACGCCAGGCCTCCCTGTTCATTACCATCTCTCGGAGTTCACTCAGACTCATGTCCAAAAGATCTCAAGCACTAGAAAATATGTAACATAGCAAATCAACTCATATTGCTGAACTATAACTTTTATAATGAATAAATAGAATAATAGAATTTCAATGAATTTTTAATGAATGAATAGATAAGGTATGAGAAAGGTATTCAAAGCAGAAATACTAAGAGACATGTGAATAAGTGTAGAGTAAGTGGAAAGAATTTCAGTTGACTAAAACTAGGTTGTAGATTACAAAATGGACACTAGTGGAAAACGGTATTGATCTCTAGACTAAGGAAGTTGTTCTATCTATCATGTGCAGAAATCGGTAAATGAGAGCAAAACACTACTAAATTTGTAATTTTCAAAAATAACCCTCAGTTTCTAAGGTTGTCAAACATTTCTATTTATGTACCTGCATTCCTATGAAAAAGATACCTGCATTCATTTTTATAGTGGAAGAAAGATGATAAGGTTAATCACCTTGTTTTCAAAACTCAGTTAAGAGTTGGACAAAAGAAGCAAGACTGGAAGGTTGCCTGTATTTTACTACAGAAACACAAGATACAGAGAAAGATTCGGTTGGAGATTTTATATTAGAAGATGGTAAGAATATATAACATTGTTGGGAATAAATATCTCTTCAAGCAGATCATCAAATTATTAATAATAATTAGTAGTAGTAGTAGTAGTAAGAAGAATTCTGAATTGAATGTCTTTAACAGATTGGAAATATTTTCTTTAAAGGAAAATTTGTCTTTGGAGGAAGACTCATGAATTAGTGGACAAAAAATTCAAATTTCAACAAGTTTAAAGGAAGGTAGTGTGATCCCCAGGCCAGAGACTTTAAAAAGAAAATGGTGGTTCCTGGAAAGGGTATTCTATTAATAATAATGTAAACATAAACTGATCCCAATGGGGAAGGGAAGGCAGAAATACTTGAAATCAAACTGCGTGTTAGAAAGACACCAAAATTTTTTAATGGCATTAGTCTTGTAAATGGGATGTGTGTGCATGCGTGCATGCTCAACTCTCTGTCATGTTCAACTCTGAGATTCCGCAGACTGTAGCCTGCCAGGCTCCTCCGTCCATGGGACTCTCCAGGCAAGAATACTGGAGTGTGCTGCCATTTTCTCCTCTAGGGGCTCTTCCCAACCCAGCAATCAAACCTGCATCTCCTGTGTCTCCTGCATTGGCAGGCGGGTTCTTTACCACTGAGCCACCTGGAAAGTCCAGGTTAGTAACTACTTTCCTTTAAATGCCTTTATATACAGAATAAATAGCAGTGATGGCCTAAACCTGTCAAGGATCATTTCAAGGTTAGTGCACAGGATATCTAGAACTCTTGAAAAACTCTGAACGTTTAAAAAAAATTGTTTTGAGATATGTTTTTAAAAAGAGGGAAAAAACAGAGGTTTTATTTTGGGGAGAATGTCCAATTTATTCCAGTGGTTCTTAAACTTTGGGTACATGAGAATTGGGCTTCTGTGGTGGCTCAGATGGTAAAGAATCTGCCTGCAATGCAGGAGAACAGGGTTCAGTACCTGAGGCTGACAGATTGCTGACCCCATTTGCAGAGTTCTGGACCAAAGGTCTGGGGCATGGCCTACGAATTTTTTTCTAACAGATTCCCAAATAATGCCAATGCCTCCAGTCAGGCACCTCTCTCTTGAGACACTCTCTGGTTTAGTCCATGTCTTGCTTTAGCTTCCACAAGAAGTAGATCTGGAGAAAAGGATTCAGTGTAGGTTGTGTAACTGGAGGGACTTGTGTAGGGAAAACAGGCAATGAGTGTTCTAGGAACTTTTAGCAAAACGTGGCCAGTATGGGACCCTCAGGACTGACTTGAACAAATAAGGTGAGAAATGAACTCTCAGATAAATAGATCACACATATCTAGATCGGGAAGGACACATATCTAGATGAGGGGAGGGGTGCCCTCTGCTGAGAAGACAGTAAGTATGAAGACTCTCTGGTGATAAAACTGGAGGGAAGGAGGCAGGGATCAAACTTTAAAAGAATGACATAGCCCGAGGACATGATATAAACTGATTAGAATCAAACGAGTCCAAGATGGCAGAACAGTCATCTTCCACTAGAACTTGAGCCTCAGTAGATGCTCATCATAATGATTCAGCACGCTAAATGACACATCCACCAGTACCATGACAGTTCTGAGATCAACCATCAAAGGCCAAAAAGTGGGAGGTGGCCTGAAAATCCCCAAAATAGTTGGAATAATTCTCCCACTTATTAGCCTATGAAATTAGCCCATAAAAACTAACCACGCCATATTTCAAGGTTGCTCCCTCCTTCTGAGATGGCCTACACTGTCTGTGGAGTGTTTGTCTCTAAATAAATTCACTTCTTATCTATCACTTTGCCTTTCACTGAATTCTTTCTGCAATGAGATATTCAGAAACTGAGCTTCATTAAGTCCTGAAACCGGATGTGGAATCTCAGAACACCATGGGTTCGAGTCCCAATCTGAGTCACATGGTTTCAGTGGGAATGTGTTTGGTAACTGAAAGAATGGAATCTATGACTACAATGCCCTGGTCTCTAGTAAGGAGAGTAGTGTAGGTGCAGCTGGGAAGGTTAAGCAAGAAGGGAACCATGTAGGATTGTAGGCCAATTTAAAAACTTACATTTTGTTTCCTTCTTGTGTGAGAACAATGGAAGCTATTGGACGATTTTAACCACAAAGAGATGGGAATACCAGACCACCTGACCTGCCTCTTGAGAAACCTATATGCAGGTCAGGAAGCAACAGTTAGAACTAGACATGGAACAACAGACTGGTTCCAAATAGGAAAAGGAGTACATCAAGGCTGTATATTGTCACCCTGCCTATTTAACTTATGTGCAGAGTACATCATGAGAAACGCTGGGCTGGAGGAAGCACAAGCTCAAGTCAAGAGTGCTGGGAGAAATATCAATAACTTCAGATATGCAGAGGACACCACCCTTACGGCAGAAAGTGAAGAACTAAAGAGCCTCTTGATGAAAGAGGAGAGTGAAAAAGCTAACTTAAAGCTCAACATTGAGAAAACTAAGATCATGGCATCCGGTCCCATCACTTCATGGCAAATAGATGGGGAAACAGTGGAAACAGTGGCTGACTTTACTTTTATGGGCTCAAAAATCACTGCAGATGGTGATTGCAGCCATGAAATTAAAAGACGCTTACTCCTTGGAAGGAAAGTTATGACCAACCTAGACAGCATATTAAAAAGCAGAGACATTACTTTGTCAACAAAGGTCCGTCTAATCAAAGCTATGGTTTTTTCAGTGGTCATGTAGGGATGTGAGAGTTGGACTATAAAGAAAGCTGAGCACCAAAGAACTGATGCTTTTTAAGTGTGGTGTTGGAGAAGACTCTTGAGAGTCCCTTGGATTGCAAGGATCCAACCAGTCCATTCTAAAGATCAGTCCTGGGTGTTCACTGGAAGGACTGATATTGAAGCTGAAACTCCAATACTTTGGCCACCTGATGCAAAACACATCTGTGTTGGAGAAGACTCTTGAGAGTCCCTTGGATTGCAAGGATCCAACCAGTCCATTCTAAAGATCAGTCCTGGGTGTTCACTGGAAGGACTGATATTGAAGCTGAAACTCCAATACTTTGGCCACCTGATGCAAAGAGCTGACTCACTGGAAAAGACCCTGATCCTGGGAAAGATTGAGGGCAAGAGGAGAAGGGGAGGACAGAGGATGAGATGGCTGGATGGCATCACCGACTCAATGGACATGGGTTTGGGTGGACTCCGGGAGTTGGTGATAGACAAGGAGGCCTGGTGTGCTGCGGTTCACGGGGTCACAAAGAGTTGGACACGACTGAGCAACTGAACTGAACTGAACCAGAAAATGAGAAGTTCGAGGATATACAATAAGGGGAACAAAAGCAGATGCAGGAAGTCTGGTAGCACCCCTCAAGTAGGGGTGAAATCTTTGGATAGTGGGATGACAGTGAATAGAAAGAAATGTAAAGACATTTTAGAGATATTTTGCTGTTGTTCAGCCACTAAGTCGTGACATTGAGGAGAGGGGGAGGACAGAGGATGAGATGGCTGGATGGCATCACTGACTCGATGGACGTGAGTTTGAGAGAACTCCGGGAGTTGGTGATGGACAGGGAGGCCTGGCATGCCGCAATTCATGGGGTCACAAAGAGTCTAACACGACTGAGTGACTGAACTGAACTGAAGCACCCCTAAGAGAACTTATGTTCCAAGGACACAGAAAGTGTACTTTGGAAATTACCAATGAGAATCATGTTACTTGACAAAATTCTAGAACTGCTGGCTTGTAAGTAATTAGAAAACAGTTAATTAGAGAATGCATTGTATATTCAATAAATCGTACTGAACTAAAAATATTTCATATTTTAAGGCATTTAATAGGCCATGGAAACTTACATTACCATATGTAAGATAGATAGCCAATGGGAATTTGCTGTAAGGCTAAGGAAACTCAAACAGGGTCTCTGTATCAACCGAGAGAGGTGGGATGGGGAGGGTGATGGGAGAGAGGTTCAAGAGGGAGGGGATATATGTATACCTCTGGTTGATTCATGTAGAGGTTTGACAGAAAACAACAAAATTCTGGAAAGCAATAATCCTTCAATTAAAAAATAAATAAAAGAGTTGTTAGCCTTGTGAACAAAATGCAAGAGCTGGAGACTAGGATATTTAGGCATATTTGTAAGTAGTTTAATAATCATACTCAAAGATTATTGTTTAGTTGTTGGAGCCTGTCTACAGCAGTCTTTAGTAGTTTGCTCCTGAGTTAGCCTTGGTCCTAAATAGTAAGGCCGAAGTCTGCTTACCAAATTTGCAAATGAATCTCGGAGTGATTAATATGAATGCCAAAATCAAAATTCAAAACATGTAAGTGGCAACAGGGGCAAAACTAAAATGGTAAAATCCAATAGTCATAAATATAAGGTCCTAAATTATAAAAAATATTTTATAGGTTATAATTGACATAGACTACCATCAATGCTCATGCACACTTCAGCAATTTTGATAAAAATCTGGTTTCTAAAATAACGTCCATAGTAGTACCAAATTATGCTGCAATGATCAGAAGAAATTTTAAAGCACTATATTGTGATCAGGAAACCAACAATTAAAAGCATTAACTTTTTTATTTTTGATCAGACTAAAGTACAGAGGTAAGAGAAACCCAAGTAAGATGGTAGGTGTTGCAAGAGGGCATCAGAAGGCAGACACACTGAAACCATAATCACAGAAAACTAGTCAATCTAATCACACTAGGATCACAGCCATGTCTACCTCAATGAAACTAAGCCATGCCCTGTGGGGCCACCAAAGACGGGCAGGTCATGGTGGAGAGGTCTGACAGAATGTGGTCCACTGGAAAAGGGAATGGCAAACCACTTCAGTATTCTTGCCTTGAGAACCCCATGAACAGTATGAAAAGGCAAAATGATAGGATACCAAAAGAGGAACTCCCCAGGTCAATAGGTGCCCAATATGCTACTGGAGATCAGTGGAGAAATAACTCCAGAAAGAATGAAGGGATGGAGCCAAAGCAAAATCAGTACCCAGTTGTGCATGTGACTGGTGATAGAAGCAAGGTCCAATGCTGTAAAGAGCAATATTGTATAGGAACCTGGAATATCAGGTCCATGAATCAAGGCAAATTGGAAATGGTCAAACAGGAGATGTTGACAGTCTAGGAATCAGCGAACTAAAATGGACTGGAATGGGTGAATTTAACTCAGATGACCATTATATCTACTACTGCGGGCAGGAATCCCTCAGAAGAAATGGAGTAGCC
The DNA here is from genome assembly GCA_006410635.1 of Cephalophus harveyi. Classification (NCBI taxonomy): domain Eukaryota; kingdom Metazoa; phylum Chordata; class Mammalia; order Artiodactyla; family Bovidae; genus Cephalophus; species Cephalophus harveyi. Next base: position 318,692 of record SJYT01060644.1, read on the forward strand.
GTCATGGTCAACAAAAAGTCCGAAATGCAGTACTTGGATGCAATCTCAAAAATGACAGAATGATCTCTGTTCATTTCCAAGGCAAACCATTCAATATCACAGTTATCCAAGTCTATGCCCCAACCAGTAATGCTGAAGAAGCTGAACGGTTCTATGAAGTGATTCATGTCAATGTATGGCAAAACCAATACGGTATTGTAAAGTAAAATAAAGTAAAAATTAAAAAAAATAAAAATAAACCAAAAAATTAAAAAAAAAAAACAAATTGTGACAATGATGAAAAGTAGATACTGTACAATAATATGGGATGAAAGAGCACAAAAGATATGAACCACCAGCAACCACACCAAAGGCTGGTCTTTATCCAAAGAAAGTGATGCTGTGTATATGGTGGTATTGGAAGGGAGTCCCCCACTATGAGCTCCTTCTAGAAAAGCAAATGATCAGTTCCAAGAAATACTGATCCTCATCAGACCAATTGAAAGTAATGCTTCATGAAAAGCTGCCAGAAATAGTCAACAGAAAACACAAAGTTCCATCAGAAAAATGTAAGACCAATGTTTCTTTGATAACCAGGTAAAAACAGCGACAGTTTGTCTGGGAAGTTCTGATTTATCTGCCATATTCACCAGGTATTTCACCTTTAGATTTCCACTTATTTGGTGTTTAGAAAATTATCTTAATGAAAAAAAATCAATATTTTGTAACATGTAAAAGGCACCTAGAACAGGTCTTTACTCAAAAAGATAAAAAAGTTTTGGGAAGATAGAATTATGAAGTTGCCTGAAAAATGGAAGAAGGTAGTGGAACAAAATGATGAATATGTTGTTCAATAAAGTTCTTGATGAAAATGAAAAATGTGTCTTTTATTTTTACTTTATAACCAAAGGAATTTTTTGGTCAAGCTCAGTACACAAAAACTTAAACATAATTTCACTCTGTGTGTGTGTGTGCTTAGTTATGTCCAACTCTGTGACCCCATGGACTGTAGCCCTCCAGGCTCCTCTATCCATGGGATTTTCCAGGCAAGAATATTGGAGTGGGCTTACCATTTCCTACTCCATGGAATCTTTTTAATTCAGGGATTGAGCCCATGTCTCTTGTGTCTCCTAAATAGACAGGTGGGTCCTTTTAGTTGAGCCAGCAGGGAAGCCATTTTCACTCTAAATATATGAAATGCAAAACTTTAGTCATCCCTCTCATTCACCTTCTACATTATTATTTTTTAAGAGAAATAATCAGTTCCTAAAGTATACTATCTTTCTATCTATTTTCTTATATTTCTATTCATTTATTGGCGACTTTGCTCAGGCCATATATTTCCCTCATTTGGATTGCATTCCTGCTTTTATTTATTTTAATTTTTTAATATATAAAGTTACTTATTTATTTATTTTTACTTTACAATACTGTATTGGTTTTGCCATACATTGACATGAATCCACCACAGGTGTACATGAGTTCCCAATCGTGAACCCCTCCCACCACCCTTCCCATATCATCTCTCTGGGTCATCCCAGTGCACCAGCCCCAAGTATCCTGTATCCTGTATCGAACCTCACTCACACCTATGGACAGATCAACTAAACAGAAAATTAACAAGGAAACACAAACTTTAAATGATACAATAGACCAGTTAGACCTAATTGATATCTATAGGACATTTCACCCAAAAACAATGAATTTCACCTTTTTCTCAAGTGCTCATGGAACCTTCTCCAGGATAGATCACATCCTGGGCCATAAATCTAGCCTTGACAAATTCAAAAAATTGAAATCATTCCAAGCATCTTTTCTGAGCATTCCTGCTTTTAGTGCTACCGAAGTCATTTTCAGTAGATATCATCTTCAGAACTATGGCTCTGAAGTCAACATTACCTAACCTCACAATTTCTTACCCTTGCTTTAAAACCCAGTTTCTTAATATTTTCTGCCTTTTTTACACATGCTTCAAAATAGGCACGGAGAAGGCAATGGCACCCCACTCCAGTACTCTAGCCTGGAAAATCCCATGGACAGAGGAACCTGGAAGGCTGCAGTCCATGGGGTCGCTGAAGGTTGGACATGACTGAGCGACTTCCCTTTCACTTTTCACTTTCATGCATTGGAGAAGGAAATGGCAACCCACTCCAGTGTTCTTGCCTGGAGAATCCCAGGGATGGGGGTGCCTGGCAGGCTGCCGTCTATGGGGTCGCATAGAGTCGGACACGACTGAAGCGACTTAGCAGCAGCAGCACAATAGGCAACTTGGTTATTTATTTATTTATTTTTATTGTTGCATGTCTTCTTATTTCTGACAACATTTTTCTTTAGCTATAGATTCTCCTCTAAATTATGAATTTTCCAAAAATTGATAGCATTTTCATAACCAAAAATTTGGCCTCTATATAAATTAGTTCTCCCTCATATTTTTTGAGATTCTCTGATGGAAGCAATGTTACTCAAAGTTCAATTTTAGCATTTCTTTGCTTACCTGTTTTAAAGACATTTTTGTTAAATTAATTGTTCATGCATATGTTTTCTTTTACTCATTATAAATTTTTTAAGCCACTTTTTTTTAGTAAATTCATGATTTTTTTCCATTCATTGTACTTTGGACATAGAATG
>SJYT01060645.1:0-23051 GCA_006410635.1 Cephalophus harveyi
CATGAAATGTTCCCTAGGTATCTCTAATTTTCTTGAAGAGATCTCTAGTCTTCCCCATTCTGTTGTTTTCCTCTATTTCCTTGCATTGATTATGCTGCATAAGATCATGGCATCTGGTCCCATCACTTCATGGGAAATAGATGGGCAAACAGTGGCTGACTTTATTTTTCAGGGCTCCAAAATCACTGCAGATGGTGATCGCAGCCAGGAAATTAAAAGACGCTTACTCCTTGGAAGGAAAGTTATGACAAACCTAGATAGTATATTCAAAAGCAGAGACATTACTTTGCCAACAAAGGTCCGTCTAGTCAAAGCTGTGGTTTTTCCAGTAGTCATGTATGGATGTGAGAGTTGGACTGTGAAGAAAGCTGAGCACCGAAGAATTGATGCTTTTGAACTGTGGTGCTGGAGAAGATGCTTGAGAGTCCCTTGGACTGCAAGGAGATCCAACCAGTCCATCCTAAAGGAGACCAGTCCTGGGTGTTCATTGGAAGGACTGATGCTGAGGCTGAAACTCCAATACTTCGGCCACCTCATGTGAAGAGCTGACTCACTGGAAAAGACTCTGATGCTGGGAGGGATTGGGGGCAGGAGGAGAAGGGGACGACCGAGGATGAGATGGCTGGATGGCATCACATACATTACTTTGCCAACAAAGGTCCGTCTAGTCAAAGCTGTGGTTTTTCCAGTAGTCATGTATGGATGTGAGAGTTGGACTGTGAAGAAAGCTGAGCACCGAAGAATTGATGCTTTTGAACTGTGGTGCTGAAGAAGATGCTTGAGAGTCCCTTGGACTGCAAGGAGATCCAACCAGTCCATCCTAAAGGAGACCAGTCCTGGGTGTTCATTGGAAGGACTGATGCTGAGGCTGAAACTCCAATACTTCGGCCACCTCATGTGAAGAGCTGACTCACTGGAAAAGACTCTGATGCTGGGAGGGATTGGGGGCAGGAGGAGAAGGGGACGACCGAGGATGAGATGGCTGGATGGCATCACCGACTTGATGCACATGAGTTTGGGTGAACTCTGGGAGTTTGTGATGGACAGGGAGGCCTGGCGTGCCACGATTCATGGGGTTGCAAAGAGTCATACACAACCGAGTGACTGAACTGAACTGATGAGGTAATATCCCATTGTGTGTGTATATATATATATATATATATATATATAGAGAGAGAGAGAGAGAGAGAGAGAGCGCACATCTTCTTTATCCATTAATCTGTTGATGGACACTTAGGTTGCTTCCATATCTTGGCAACTGTAAATAATGCTGCTATGAATATTAAGGTGCATGTATCTTTTCTATTAGTGCTTCTTTAAAAGAAAAATACACCTAGGTGTGGACTTGCTGGGTCATACAGTAGTTCTGGCTTCCCTGGTGGCTCAGACAGTAAAGAATCTGCCTGCAATGTGGGAGACCTAGGTTTGATCCCCGGGTTGGGAAGATCCCTGGAGAAGAGAATGGCTACCCACTCCAGTATTCTTGCCTGGAGAATTTCATGGACAGAGGAGTCTGGTGGGCTACAGTCCCTGGGGTTGCAAAGAGTCAGACATGACTGAGTGACTAACACACACACACACACACACCCACACACACACAGTAGTTCTACTTTGAGTTTTGTTTTTTGTTTTTTTTTTGAGAAACCTCCATACTATTTTCCCCACAGTGACTCCATCAATTTACATGCCTACCAACAATGCAGGAAGGTTCCCTTCTCTCAAAATCCTTGTCATTATTTGTTATTTGTCTTCTTTTTGACAATAGCCATCCTGACAAGTGTTAGGTGGTATGGCCTGGTGGCGCTGATTTGCCTTTCTCTAATGATTAGTGATGTTGAACATCTTTTCATGCACTTGTTGGCCATCTGGATTAAAAGTAGGTATTCTTATTGCTTCCTTTTACACATTAGGAAAATGAAAAACAGAGAAGTAAAGTACTTTGATCACAGAGCCAGAAAGCCTAAGATCAGGATTTGAATCCATATTTCTTGAACTCAAGAGCCTAGCCTTTTTAATTTGGAGAAGGAAATGGCAACCCATTCCAGTACTCTTGCCTAGAGAATTCCGTGGTCAGAGGAGCCTGGTAGGCTGCTGTCCATGGGGTCGCACAGAGTCGGACACGACTGAAGCGACTTAGCAGCAGCAGCAACAGCAGCCTTTTCAATTAGTTTCCTAATGGAATGAAAATAAATGGTGTTGAATATGCCATATGCAGGTAATTAGGAAATGGACAAAGAGAGCATGTTTATCCACTTTGGAATGCAAGTCACGCTTTTTAGGGCTTCTCATAGAGATGAGCTCAGAGTTTTGATTCAGATCAGTAGGTTCACAAGCTATTCTCACTTCTCTGTACAAAGTTTTCGGACTCTGGAAAACTGAATCATTGATAAAATGATTCCAGACTCGCAAAAAGCTGAAAAAAAAATCTAGAACGCTAACTCATTAGCATCTAGGGAGATAGAGAAGTTACAACCACACCAGCACAGGTGTCAGATGGGTAGCATGGTCTTTTATCAACAGGGAAATCAAGATGAAAAGGTTGCAGAGTGTATTTACTTCCTTCCTTCTGAAGAAGATTTGAGTCCATTGCAAAGGGAGTGGTTATTTTAAAGCAATACAGTCACTGATGAGGCATGGTGAGTCATTCTTGATGAAAAGGCTAAATCTGCCAAGCTGACAGAAAGACTCATATTGAGTCATTAGTACTCCATCTCTTTTGAGCAGTACTGGGGAAATTCTTCTTTGTCAACGACCCCACTTTCAATATTCCATAAGGACATCAGTATTGACTGGGCTCCCCTTTCTTGGTTTGGGATTGTGAAGTCTGCTCTATTCTGATTCTTCTGACTCTGATTACTTCCTCCCCAGCATCACAGTAGCAATTTGGGCAGCTGTCACCAGGAAATGACAATGCCTCAGACTTAGTTACATAGGGATGGGGTAATTGGTCAGTCTTCCAGGAGGTGCGAATAACTCAGGAAGGATAATGTTACCAGGTAAAGTGAATGATGTTTTAAAAACACTTTTTTTTTCACATGTGAAAAATGTGACAACAACTGAGATTGTGAAAGAAATAAATCCAAACACCTAGTGTAGTAGTCAGTATTGAGGGCTGGTAGTGGACATGGCTCTAGGTATTTAACTGTGAAGGGACTTAATGTAGGGAATAAGGTGTTTACAAAATCATTGAGGGGTCAAGGGATATGGACTCTAGACTGGGCCTCTGGAAATGCATTCTAGAATACTACAGAGCTGACCTACCAGGGGAGCTACCACCTCTGGGGCTACTGCTAGGGCTGCTGATGTCAAGAACCCAGAGCTGAGACTGTGTTCCTGGTATCAGGAGGCCATACTGCCTCTGGATCCCAGGACCAAAAATTCCATGTCTCTACTGCCTTGTTTGCTAGTGACAATCAACAGTCAAAAAAAAAAAAAAAAGCAGGAAATGTCTTCCACCTGTTAAGTCTCATGGAAGTACATCTAATTGGCTAAACTTAATTTGTTTCTATAGTGCTAGTTGGGAGTCCAGAGAATGTAGTTTATAATTGTCCAGTTTCTAGTAAGGGGGCTTCCCTAGTGGCGCAGACAGTAAAGAATCTGCCTGCAATGCAGGAGACTTGGGTTGGGAAGATACGATGGAGAAATGAATGGCAACCCACTCCAGTATTCTTGCCTGGAGAATTCCATGGACAGAGGAGCCTGGCGTGCTACAGTTCATGAGGTTACAAAGAATTGGACAAAGTTGAGCAACTAACACTTTCACTTCTAGTAAGACCCATGAGAAGGAGGCTGAGCGAGACAGTCCACATTCTCCACACTCAGGGTCAAGTGACACACTCACTGCCATGGCCACAAATGGCTGCAACAGCAGAAACCAAGGTCTCCCACTTGCTGAGTGCTCCATCAGTGCAAGTACTGGGCTGAGTTCTTTACTCCTGTCATTCCTTCCCTGCACTATTATTAGGTTTCTTTCACAAGGGAGAGAGCTGGGGTCTCTCTAGAGAGACAGTAAATTGCACAAGTTTATGCTGGTGCTGACTTCCCTGTAGCTCAAATGGTAAAGAATCTGCCTGCAATGCAGGAGAGCAGGGTTCGATTCCTGGGTTGGGCAGGTCTCTGGAGAAGGGAACGGTAATCCACTCTAGTTATTCTTGCCTGTAGAATCCCATGGACAGAGAAGCAAGGTGGACTACAGTCCATGGGGTCACAAAGAGCCTGACACAAATTGAGTGACTCACACACATGCTGGGGGAAGAGGAGGAGCCAGCCTCTGAGTTCCATCTGCCTGATTCCAGAGGCTACTTTCTCACTGCTACTTGACCACCAGCCACCCAGTTCTTTATCACTGCTCCCCCACCCACCATCACTCTGAGCCAAGGGCCTCTGAAACTCTCTTCATTCTCTGTTAAGTGCAGTGAGCCTCAGGCTCTGGGCCAGTACACAGACTCCTGAGAAGTCTCCCACAGCTTTCCTCTTGGTCCCTGCTTTTGAAGTTATTGCAATAATTTCAGTTTTTCTGCTTGGAAGAAGTTTTCTCTATCCACCTCTCCTTCTTCTGGAGAAAGAATTGCTTTACTCATCCCAAGGAAGGTCTTCATTTCCCTTCTGCTACATCCACATCTACTTTTATTTTAACTCTCTCCATCTGAAATACAGATGGAGGCAAGACCAGGCTCTCTGAATTCTGAGTCTAAGCAAAATGCAATTACTATATTTCTTTTTTCTTGTTCTAATCACAGGAGACTTTTCTGAGAAACCTAGTTACTGATTCTACCACTCCCTTACTTCCAACTTTCAACTCCTCTTTGAAGCTTGACATTGGTGTGAAAGGTATTTTGCTTCCAATTGCTTAAGAGGTCTCATTAATGTGGTTGACGACAGCCATATCCTGCCATGCTTTGTGAGACTTGTCATTTCCCCTACCCTGAAAATTTAGAACACATGTGAAAGGAATGACAAAGTGATGTGGTCATTATTTGTTTATTTGCATCTGTCTTTGGAAAATATTTCCTTAATTTGAAATACCCTCATCTCATGAGGTATCACTGATTTGTCTCTGGCTCTCTCCCCTCTCTTCATATCTGGGTCCATTCAGCAACCACCAAATGATAAGCAATCTCTGGGACTCATTCTAATCATTTATTCATTCAAATCTGCGAATGCTTACCATGTGCCAGACACCACACTAACTGCTAGAAGAGTAGGCGAATAAATAGTCATAGTTTTGTCTTCCAGGAGGTTCCATTCTAGACATCACCAAAGCAGTTTTAAGTAAATATATAAGGAATCTGCCTGCAATGCAGGAGACATGGGTTGGATCTCTGGTTGGGGGAAGATTCCCTGGAGAAGGGAATTGTTAACCACTCCAGTATCCTTGCCTGGAGAATCCCATGGGCAGAGGAGCCTGGCAGGCTATAGTCCATAAGGTTGCAAAGAGTCTGACAGGACTGAAGCCACTTAGCATGCACACACGCATGCCTTCTTTCTGCAAGAGCCTCCATTTGCATAACAGTCACCCCTCTAAGAAGTAGGAATGCATCTAAAGTTTACTAACTTGTCCATTTTCAAAATGAGACTTCCAGCAGTGTGTTCAAAGTCAGGTACTACTCCAAAAGCTTACATTCTATCTTTCTAAGTATGTTTACTCTCTGGTCCTCGGTTAACTGACTAGCTCTATTAAGTGCAATAAAGTTCTGCCATTTGGGCTGATTTTTACCTCAGGTAGAGGACTGATTTCCAAAGGAGAGCTTAAGTTAGTGATAGTATATACTGCTTGATAACCTCCAGATTCAGTTTTGAGGTATGAGCCATCAACAAATATAATATTAGACCACAGTTCTCAGTGGCATTCTCTAATACATTTGAGTCATGTACAGAACATCCCCTAACAAAGGCAAGACAATTGTACTGTTCACCTTCCTCTGGCAGAGTGGCAAAATTCAGTGTTGGAGTGGTGATTAGCTAGTACTGTGAGAGTACAAGAGTAACAGTGTTACAGGAGGTGAATCAGTTGGCTGAAAAGTGTTGAATGTTCTCAGCCAGCATTAATGTCTGTCCTATATGAGGAACTATGAAGTCAAATGAGGATCCTAGAGCTAGTTCAGTAAAAACATCAACAATTACTTATTTTTTTAAGCAACAGCTACTATTATGGGGAATAAATCTTTGCAATGAGGTTAAGAGTCTGGCAATAGATTTTTGATGGTTCCCATGAAGTTGAATTAAAACCCCAAGGGTTTGTCCAGATTACTTATGCACATATAGACAAAAGGGATTTTTGTATTTAGAAATACCAGTAAATGAAGCTATTGAAGAGTTTTTTTTTTTTTCTTTTTCAGAGAACCTTTCTGAAAAAGGAAAACACTTTCAATATACTGACTTATCTTTGAACCCTTGAGGTGAATAAATACAGATAGCTGAGCAAAAATGACAGGGTTTAATTTAGTAATAGTAGCATTACTGTCTACTGGGAATTGATGAGGCTGACCATTTGCACATAAGAAGCAGCCATTTTTCCTGGAGGAAAAGAGATTGTAAGCTTAGACGACCTCAGGAGAGCTGGAAATAGTTGGTTAAAAGAGATGTTTGTTCTCTTGGTGTTTCAAGACCACTCTGAACATAGACCCAACAAATTTTCCACCCTTGGCAGGTGAGTGAATTTGAGTGAACATCCTCTAGATCAAAGGCAAACTCTCAGAACAAAAATCAAGACGAAAGTCAAAGCTCATCCAGTTTCACTGGTGACTCACAACAAAGTTTGTCCAAATGGATGCTGGTCTTCTAAGAACAGCCCTCATTAGATCAATACTCATCAGTCTGTGACACTGGTTCGAACAACAGGTTTAGAGGACCTGTGCCTGTGTTCTACGTTATGATTCTTCTTCTTATGACAACATTTTCAAACAGCACAATACAAAATAGAAAGTATAAAAGAGAACCAAAAAGCATGAAAAGAAATGGTCTGATTCCAAGAATGTCAAATATATGGGAGCCAATAACAAAACCTGGGTACCAAACTTAGAATAAATAGTTGAAGAACTCAATATAAAAACAGTGGAGCCCAGATTTGGCACTTACTTACTATGTTGACACAGACTTGACAGCCACAAGCAGGGGGGCATTAGGGTATCTGTGAGAATCTCATCTGGCTGAAGGCTGGGGTCCATGGTGATGGACAGAGCAGACTGTGTCTTAGTGGAGTCTCCAGGAAAACTATGGAAATGAATGAAAACCATCCAAATAACAGAAACTTCAGAACTAGCAAGTTCTAAAACAAATTCAGAACTTGCTAGTGTAAGAGATTTAGTCATCATCACTTGCATTTGGCAGACTCAAAGGCAGGCAGGGGAGTGGAAAAGCTTTATGTTAGGAAAGGGGAAGGGTTCAGGAGACTGTTGGCAAGGGGAAGCTGTTGAACATCTATTATATAGATGTTCAGTGCTGTGCTTTGAACACAGGTGTCAAACATAACCCTCGTCAATGAGGAGCTCACAGTCTAGTTGAAGAAGACAGAAAATTATCAACAGAAATGCAATTTGGCAAGTATCATGGCTGATAAATGGCAGGATGGTCATTTATCCTACTGTGAACACACAGTAGGAACAGTGGTTGAGTGTGAAAGCTTTAGTCATTCAGTTATGTCCTTTGGGACCCCATGGACTGTAGTCCACCAGGCTTCTCTGTCTATAGAATTCTCCAGGCAAGAACAGTGGAGTGAGTTGCCATTTCCTTCTCCAGGGGATCTCTCCAACCAAAGGATCAAACCTAGCTCTCCTGCATTGCAGAAAGATTCTTTACTGTCTGAGCCACAAGGTTACCTGTTAAACAATGAGTCCCAGGGGAGTGGGGTGTGGTGGAGGTGGGGGATTGGGAGGGAAGGGTCTGATTTGTAAAGATGACCGATTTCAGTGGATTTCCATGGTGTAAATACTCCCACCCTGGCCAGCTTTAATTTACCAGTAGGATGCCACTAAACAGGTAGCTGGAAAGAGATGTGAAGCAAGGTGCCATTATATCCTGTTTCCACCATACAGTACAGCAGATGCAAATAATCTCAAGAGCACAGAGAATAGTAAAATGTAGAAAAATAATTAGGAAATTACGAGTTTGAGTGTTTACTATATTTTGTTTTTAAGACAATTGGCTGAATTGTAAACTTACAATTAAGAGCCACTGTATTTAAAAACCAACTCACAAAATTATTGAACATTTAACAATCACCTCTTGAAAGAGAATATGAACTATTGTAAATGGGCCCCAGCATACCACTAGAAAAGAGTAATTTCAAGAATTATTGTAGGCTCACGTAGAGTGAAGACTGCAAGGAAATCAATGGGAGGGATCCTGCCTTTTCATCTCCATCTCAAGCACCTAGTGCTAGGTTGTTGAAAAGTCAAAAGTAACTCATTAATTCAATTTTTTTTTTTTTTTTTTAAATTTGAGCTCCTACTATATTCTGGGCACTTTTCCAGGCATTTGGGGAGTATCACAGCAAATATCAGCTGGTAGCTCAGAGGCTAAAGCATCTGCCTGCAATGTGGGAGACCCGGGTTCTCTCCCTGGGTTGAGAAGATCCTCTGGAGAAGGAAATGGCAACCCACTCCAGTATTCTTGCCTGGAGAATCCCATGGACGGAGGAGCCTGGTGGGCTACAGTCCATGGGGTCACAAAGAGTCAGACACGACTGAGTGGCTTCACTTTCACTTTTCACAGCAAATACCAAGGCCCTGCCCTTTAGAGGATTTACATTCTTTTGGGTGTACATATGTGTATGTTTGTTATAAACGTCTCATATGAGGAGGTGAATGATAAGTGTTATGGCCAAAAATTTTGTGGTGCAAAGGAGAAAAGGAGTGGGAGCACTGCAATTTCAAATGGGGTTTCCAGACACCTGTCAGTGTTGAGATCTATGAAGGAAGGGATGAACGGGTCTGGAATGTGGGAAACATGGCCTGAGTAAGGCTGAAGAGCAGACTCAGATATCTCCCCATTCAACAGGACTGGAATACAGCGTAACCTAGGAAATTTTTTCTTCAGGGAAGCCACTCACTTGGCCCTAACTCTCCTCAGCCGCTCCTCTCAGGTGCAAAGTCCTTCCTTCAAGTCCGTGGGCAGGGCTAATTTTCGGTACTGGTTGAAGCCTTCCAAACGCCCTGACCCCCTTGCGCAGGCGCAAATGCTCCGCTCTCAGGCACACCATTAGGAGCGGTTCGCGCATGTGCGAGAGCGAGACGGAGGCTTTTGTCCCAAGGCCTTTCCGTACCGTCCAGGAGGTGGGTCCCCTCCTGGTTCCGGGGTGTACTTGTTGTGTGTCAGTTGTTCTCCGGTCTCCGACAGCTGTCGCCGCTACGGACATGAACCGCGAGCTCTTCGCGGCGGGCGAGCGGCTGGTGTCGCCGGCTTACGTGCGGCAGGGCTGCGAGGCCCGCCGCTCGCACGAGCACCTCATGCGGCTGCTTCTGGAGAAGGTACTGGCTCTGGGGTCCCTCCCCAACCGCCGCGCCCCCCAGGCTCCAGCGCCGCGCAGCGCCCCTGTTCGTTCCAGGACGTGCCCCACCCGCTCGTATTTGCTGTCTGAACGCTGTCCCCAGAGCCTGTGGCAGATTGGCATTTCCCTGTGCCGGCTTGCACCGCTCAGGTCCTTCTCAGCTTCGCCAGTGCCGCGAAACCCAGAGAGCGTTATTAGGGGAGACGAGGTGTTCGGGATTTTGAGCCACACCCCCGCCCCGATCCCTTTTTTTTTTTTTCTAACTTCGGGTTGGAGAAGCGAGGGGAAGGGGCCACATTATTTAGTTTTTTGTTTGCGGGTAGGGCAAAGTTCGCCTCTTCCAACTTTCACTGCTCCCAGGAAACACGTGATGTTTATATAAACTTAGGTTTATTAACTGGAAGGGCTTACCTGGTGGCAAAGAATCCGCCCGCCAATGCGGGAGACGTGGGTTCCATTCCTGGGTCGGGAAGACCTCCTGGGGAAGGAAATGGCAACCCACTCCCAATTTTCTTGCCTGGAGAATCCAGGCTCCATGGACAAAGGAGCCTGGTGGGCTACAGTCCATGGGGTCGCAAAGAGTCAGACAGGACTTAGCGACAAAACAACAAGGCACTTAAAATCCGTCAATCCTAAAGGAAATCAACACTGAATATTCATTGAAAGGACTGATGCTGAAGCCCCAATGCTTTGGCCACCTGATGCAAGGAGCCGACCCATTGGAAAAGACCGTGAAGCTGGGAAAGATTGAAGGCAAAAGGAGAGGGGGCGGCAGAGGATGAGATGGTTAGGTAGCACCCACGGGATGGGCAGGAATTTGAGCAAAATCTGGAAGATTGTCGAGGACAGAGGAGCCTGGGGTGCTGCAGTCCTTGGGGTCTCAAAAGAGTCGCACCCCTTAGTGACTGAACAACATGCTAACTCACAGCAAGTATTGCTAAGGAACTTCGCAGGTCTCCTGGTTCTTGCCAGTATCCTGAATTTTAATCTCAGTACAGTTTGGCAACCCCAGTTTTAACACCCTAGTTTGAAAAATCCTAATTGAAGATAAGGTTTATTTGTCTTCAGTTACTTTAAACTTTAAAGTAAAGTTTAAACCTGAGTAAATCTCATTGTATGCATTTATCATCACTTCTTGCACCAGTCTGTAGATAATTGTAATGGATTGTAACAAACGTTTTGCCTCCTGGGAGTTTCTTCATAGTGTTGAATTCATGTCTGAATTTTAGAAAGCAAGGAGCATAACAGAATGTGCATGGAAAAGTTTTAAAGTTCGTTGAAGTAGGCTTCTAGGGAATGATGATTTTTTAAATATAGTCATAAGCTTTTTTTTCCCCTCTTTTTTTAAGGGCAAGTGTCCAGAGGATGGTTGGGATGAAAGTACACTTGAACTCTTTTTACATGAACTTGCAATTATGGACAGCAACAATTTCCTGGGCAATTGTGGTGTGGGAGAAAGGGAAGGAAGAGTGGCATCTGCATTAGTTGCTCGGCGACATTACAGGTATGTTTTTTTTAAGTGCAAAGCATTTCTTTTTTCTTTGTTAAAAACCATGGTGGCAGTATTAATAATATTAAATTATAAAATGTTCGTTTGTAACCTACTTCTTGTTTAAATGGACATGTGAACTAGCTGCAACAGGGAGATGGAAACAATTTATCTGAGTAGGTGTTTTTTAAGACAGTAGGGTAAAAGTTCTAGTATGTGGTGGTTATCCTGTCAGGTCTGGGTTGTTAAAAATACTGGCTGTATGTTGTGTTAACAGTGTTTAACCTAACCTGTTTGGTTATAAGAGTTTAAAATGTGTTGGGGTTGTTTATAATTTTCCATGTTTATTTTCTAACATTGCAAATTTTTTAAATAGAATGCTATATGGATAGAACTTTCCATCATTCACTCACATCTAAATTGAATCCCATTATATGAGTATCCTGCTTTGTTGCAGCAGGTGTAGGAAAGGTATATTTAATTTCAGGTTATTAAATCACTCTTTTCTTTTGTATTATTTCAGAAAACATTATTCCATCAATTTTGACAATGATTTAGTTGTCAGTGGTTCGAAATATGATTATTTCTCTGTTCTCCAACCTTTCCTTGAAAAATAGGTAAACTCTTTAAAGCTCATGTCTTCCATGATTTTAAATCATGATGAAATTTTCCTCGGGATAGTAGAATTTTATTTCAGCCCAAACTATTGTCAAAGCTAATGATAACAAATGTATGAGCTAGATGAAAAATTCATAGTTAAAAATAAGCTGATAACATGGTTGATAATATATGTTTAAAAAAAGCTTTGTGCCTGAGGTTGCAGTGGTAATGGAGTACGACACTAGTGTTCTGTGATAATTCCTATGTACAGAGTTTCTAATCTAGGCAATTATAAATGATAAATCAAATTTAAAATGAATGGTTTGCACACTAATTTTCAAGGAGCATATGATTCTTCTAAACTTAAGGCAGTATTTGAAATATCAGTTCATCTGTGTTGGAACTTAACTCACTGCTCTGATTAGGAAAATGAAAAGAAGATAATTTAATATTGCATATATTCTGGTTTTCCATTGCTGTATAACAAACCAGCTCAAAACATAGTGGCTTAAAGCAGTCACTTATTGTTGTCTCTCACAGTTCTATAGGTTACCTGGACTCAGCAGGTAATTATTGCTTCAGGTCTCTCACGTATACAGTCCAGCTGAGAGTTTAGTCATCTGAAGGTTCAACTGAGCAGTTTATCCAAGTTCAGTCACTTAGATGGCTGGGAATTGAGATGGCCTCTCCAAGTGGCTTGACTTGGGTTTCCACCAGCATGGCAACTGGATTTGAAGAGAGAAACCCTCTCCTCCTCTCCCCAGCCTCCCTTTGAGCAAACCCTTCAAGAGGCTAGGTAGAAGCTTTAAGACTTGTTATGACCTAGCTCAGAAATTCCACACCATCATGTCTGCTTGGTTCTTCCAGACCAAACAAATCACTGAGGCCAGCCCAGATTCAATCTGGGGAATTAGACTCCATCTCTTGGTGTGGCAGTGGCATATGGGCATAGAGAGAAAAGGAATCGATAGTGGCCATCTTTGAAGACTAGCAACCACAGCATAATTGATGAATCTGTTTTGATTTAACTGGATATTTCCACATTATTAATAGTCAAATATAGTGTTTATTTGGTTATTTGTATTTGTATACTTATACAGTGGATTACTTAATATTGAACATTTTTGTCCAGTTGTTGGCCCATTTTTTGCTTAGGTTCATTCATGGAATTGGACGATCAGGTGATATTTCTGCTGTGCAACCCAAAGCTGCAGGTTCTAGCCTTTTGAACAAAATTACCAATTCTTTGGTCCTGGACATCATAAAATTGGCTGGTATGTACTGTATTAATCATAATACTTTTGGCTGACCAGTCACACAAACCTTTGCCTAATTTCTTTTATTAATGCTTCTTTCCAAAAGGAGTATAAATGGCTTTTGAAAAGATATATATAAAACCTTTAGAATAAGAGGAAAATAAGAGCCATAAGCCTGGAGGATAAATTTAGCAGTGAGCTTCCTGAGCAGGAATACAGAAGTATTAAGTCTATAACTCTTTTTATTTGATAGAAGTATATGATTTCTTTAAGAAGGATGCTCGTTTTTCAATGGAATAACTAATTTCTGTTTTTCTTCTTATTTGTAGGTGTCCATACAGTGACCAGCTGCTTTGTAGTTCCGATGGCAACTGGTATGAGTCTAACCCTGTGTTTCTTAACATTGCGACACAGAAGACCAAAGGCAAAGTATATTATATGGCCACGAATAGACCAGAAGTCTTGCTTTAAATCCATGATCACTGCAGGTAAAAAGAGAAGCAGCATATGTCTTAAATATCACAGAAAATTCAAACATTTTATATAGAGGCAAATACGTGAAAAAGAAACTAAAGTGAAGTCACTCAGTCATGTCTGTCTCTGTGACCCCATGGACTGTAGCCTGCCAGGTTCTTCCATCCATGGGATTTTCCAGGCAAGAATATTGGAGTGGATTGCTGTTTCCTTCTCCAGGGGATCTTCCTGACCCAGGGATTGAACCTGGATCTCCTGCACTGCAGACAGACTCTTTATCATCTGAGCTACCAACTAAACCTGTTCCTATTCCATTTTTTTAATTGTGGTAAAACATACATAACAAAATTTATTATTTTAACCAATTTTAAATATATAGTTTCTTGACTAAGTACATTCATCATGTTTGAACCATCGCTATCATCTCTCTACAGAACTTTTTCATCCTCTTAAACTGAAACTCTACCTATGAAACAATACCTCTCCCCTGCCCTCCACCCCAGGTCCATAGAAATCACTATTCTACTTTCTGTCTATGAATTTGTCCTTCATATAGGTGGAATTATAGACTGTTTGTCCTTTCGTGACTGGCTTATTTGACTTAAGATAATATCTTTAAGGTTCATCCATGTTATAACATGTACCAGAATTTCCTTCTTCTTCTAAGACTCCCACTCTGTGTGTGTGTGTGCACGCATGCGTGCATGCATATTACATATATATATATCTCACTTTTTGTTTATTCATTAATTCATTTACTGGTGGACACTTGGGTTGCTTCCACCTTTTGACTATGGTGAATAATGCTGCTAAGAACATGGGTGTACATATCCTGTTTGAATCCCTGCTGTGAATTCTTTTCAGTATACACTCAAGAAGTGGAAGTGTTGCATTGTATGCCCCCATTCTTTAAAATGGGGATGATTACCTACTTCAGAAGATTGTTTTCAGGATTAAATGGGATAACATATGAAATGCCGGCAATAATCCCTGGAGCATACAAAGTGCTTCAGGAATGTTTGTTGTGTGTAC
The DNA here is from genome assembly GCA_006410635.1 of Cephalophus harveyi. Lineage (NCBI taxonomy): Eukaryota > Metazoa > Chordata > Mammalia > Artiodactyla > Bovidae > Cephalophus > Cephalophus harveyi. The sequence goes on from SJYT01060645.1 coordinate 14,339, forward strand.
AGAGTGGAATACCCATAAATAATTACCATGAATCAAAGTACAGGAATACAGACATCACTGAGTATAGATGAGAAGAAACTTTAAATTGGCATTTTAGTATTTGGCTTCCCGATTGGGTCAAGTTGAATTTGAGAATTTAAAGTTATTTTTGAATGACCTCAGTCTGTTGTATGAAATGAACAGTATTGGACTGTAATTAAACTGCATAAATAATTCTAAAGAAACTTGGGTAAAGGGATTCATAATAAGGTCATATAGCAGAAATAGACTTTTAACTGGCATAAATCTGTCAAGTCTGTTAATTTGCAAACTATTAACGAAAAATCTGATAACCAAACTTATGGAAAGATTGATATATTGAAAAACTGGAAACTTTTTCCGAAAGATGTTATGATTTGGACTACATTATATTCTTAGGAAGCAAGATGGTTGTATTCATAGAAAAACAACACAGACTTGCATTGTAGTTGTTTGAAAGCAAAAATAGGGTTGAATCTAGAGAATTTGATAATAGAAAATTAGCTATCCTTAGGATGTTATTTATTTAAGTCAATTTTTAATAGCTGCTTAGATATGAAATCTAGACTTCTGTGGACCAGCATATGTGAATTGATGATTTTCTAGTGGCTGAAGTTTTATATTTCTGTAGGTAGAATGCAGACAACTTGCTATGGATTCTAAAACAGAAATGAAAACTTCTTGCACTTAACTTTGCTTTAAATTGCTGCGTGACCTTGGGGAAGCCACTTAATCTTCCTAAACTTTGGCTCCCTTATCTTTGAAATGAGTAAGTTGAGTTAAATGGTTTCTAAATCCCTTATAGCTTTTAAATCTATGAATCTAGCCTACTGCTAGATCTGGTATTTGGGAAGACTTAAAGATGTAAGTACATAATAACTTTATGTCCAAAACAATTTTTATATTTAAATTATAGAAGGCTGTTATAAGCTATGAGATGGGTCTCCTAAAATGTGTTTTATTTTTCTTTAGAGGTAAAACATTAAGTGCATGATTGTGTTTTGTTCCAGTACTTGAATTATACTATTTTTGTTCATCTTTGAAATAAAGTGAACTTTAAAATAAAACTTGTGTTGCCAGAGATTGAGTAGATTTACTTTTCGGTGGACTGAAATTGAACAGGGCTCAGTGACCTCTTTTGTCATCAATGACTGTGTTATTACTTTCCTAGGCATCTATTCAACACTTGTTTTCGTTTCTTCCCAGAATTAGTCTTTCTTGTCATATCAAAATATTAAATAGATTTATGATCCTAATTGTCCTTCACATTGTTTTGACCTGCCTTTGCCTCATGCCAGTATTAAACCAGGTCTTTCTATTAGAGAAGGGTCCATTGACCAAAATAAATATTTAAGAGTTCTGTATAGAATAGGACTTCTTCCTAGAGTCCAGGATCTCCCCTTATTCTAACATTTTGGTTTCTGGTTGACTTGGTTAGGTTTTGAGCCTGTGGTGATAGAGAACATTTTAGAAGGTGATGAGCTGCGCACAGACCTGAAAGCAGTGGAGGCTAAAGTCCAGGAACTTGGGCCCGATCACGTTCTGTGTGTTCATTCTACCACGTCCTGTTTTGCTCCAAGGGTGCCTGATAGGTAAATGATTTGTGAACATTGTCTTTCACTGTTCATCAGTCTTGAAAATGCACTTATACTAATTCTGAGAGATGTCTAAGAAACATTTGGCAGTTAATGCTACTTGAATGGACTGTTGAAGAAACAACATAATGGCTTCAGAAAATAAAAATATGATATAGAAGAAGGAAAAGCAACTGGTACCAAGTGGAGACCCTTTTTATCACCTGAATAGACACAGAGCATCTCTGTTTTCTTGCTCTTCATTGTTTCTGGCTTTCTGGCATCCTTTTTGTCATTATTTAATAGAAGTTTCTAAGCTAAATTTTGGATTTACATATTTGTTTTTATTGCCATCTCCACTTATTTGATCTTACAGTTAGTTTTCATATATAGGAACTATCAGTATTATAATAACAGATTTTAAATAGAAAATTTTAGGATTATTATTGTCCTTTGATTTTTCTTTTTTAAATTGGAAGACTAACTCAGATATACAGTTATTTAGTTAGTTAGTTAGTTAAGTCACTCAGTCATGTCCGACTCTTTGCGATCCCATGACTGTAGCCCTCCAGGCTCCTCCGTCCATGGGATTCTCCAGGCAAGAATACTGGAGTGGGTTGCCATTTCCTTAGGTATATAATTATCCTTGCATTTAGAGAAAATGCAAATGTTTAAAAATGGCAACTGTTTCCTTTACTAAAGGACGGCCACAAGCTTTTGCTCTGAAAATGTAGTAGGCTTAGGTATAGTAATATATATTTCTAGTTTTGACAGCAACTGTTTGTTTCATTTTAACATTTTGAACAGAAGTACTAATAATTTATAAAAACCACATCGACTTTGGACTATCTTCATAGCATCAAGTTATACTTTGATTTTATTTCATGGAGTCACATGATTTGACAGTAATAAATGCATGTTGGCTTTCTTTATAGGCAGATTTTAAGACACTTGCTTCATTCATGAGCTTGAGTTCTGTTTTCAGATTATGTTACATATACTTTAGTTGTTTGTTTATTACTTATCAAAATTTATCAATATTACAAATTTTAAATTTGTATTGAAATATTAAATAAACATCTTTATTTCTTCATTGATGCTTTTGCTATCTAAAAAAATTTTAATGTGATGGAAATAAATTACATTTCTATGGATATTTGTATTATAGATTATTTATCCTTGTGAGGATATTTTTGTTTTTGTTTCATTTTGACTTTTTTTTTAATTGACATATGGTTGATTTGCAGTGTTGTGTTAGTTTCTGGTGTATAAAAAAGTGATTCAGTTATACATATACATGTAAAAACAATATACATGTTGTTTTTTTATATCTTTTCCATTAGGGTTTATTAAAGGATATTGAATATAGCTCCCTGTGCTATACAGTATGACCTTGTGGTTTATCTATTTTACATATAGTAGTTTGTATCTGCTGATCCCAAACTCCTGATTTATCCTTCCCCCAACCCCTTTCCCTTTTGGTAATCATAAATTTGTTTTCTCTGTGAGTTGTTTCTGTTTTATAAGTTTGTTCATTTGTATCGTATTTTAAATTCTGCATATAAGTGATATCAAATTGTAATTGTCTTTCTCTGACTTGCGTCACTTAGTATGCTAATCTCTAGGTCAGTCTATATTGCTGCAATTGGTGTTATTTTGTTCTTTTTTATGACTGAGCAGTATTCCATTGTATATATAGGCCACATCTTTATCCATTCACCTATAGGTAAACATTCAGGTTGCTTCCATGTTTTGGCTATTGTAAATAGTGCCATTATAAATATAGCTCAGTCACTCAATCATGTCTGAATCTTTGCGGCCCCATGGACTGTGTAGTCTGCCAGGCTCCTCTGTCCATGGGATTATCCAAGCAAGAATACTGGAGTGGGTGTCATTTCACACTCCAGGGGATCTTCCCACCTCAGACACTGAACCCGTGTCTCCTGCGTTGGCAGGGAGATTTTTTACCACTAGTGCCACCTGAGGAAGCCCTCGTTATGAATATAGGGATGCATGTGTTTGTATGAATTAAGAGTTTGTCTGCGTGTATGTCCAGAAGTGAGAATGCTGGATCCTATGGCAACTCTATTTTTAGTTTTTTTAAGGAATCACCATACTCTTTTTCCATAGTGGCTGCATCAGTTTACATTCCTGCAAACAATGTAGGAGGGTTTCCTTTTCTCCACACCCTCTCCAGCACTTATTATCTGTAGATTTTTTTAATGATGCCATTCTGAGTGGTGTGAGGTGATACCTCACTGAAGTTTTGATTTGCATCTCAATTAGCGATGTTGAGCATCTTTTCATGTGCCCATTGGCCATCTGTATCATTTTGAATAACTTTATTACCTGGTATAGGATAAGTACATTTTGTGTGTATTATCCTTTAGAAAAAATCAGGTGTTTTTTTCAGTCAGAATTCTCATGTTTGTTCTTATGTTAAATACTACTGTTTAGTTGTGTTATATAATGAATGTTCCTGATTAGAGTGAACTTTAGGAACATGATGATGCTCAGTTATTAGTAATGTGTTTGAATTTCTGATTTTATTAAATTTAAAAATACATTTTGATTTCTTTACATTGTTTAATTCCCTTATAGTCTTAATTTGAATGTGTATGTTATCTTTGTTAATTAATTGGACAGAGTATTGTGGGGCAAAAAATTCAGATGTATTTTGAGAGTCGATCTTATAGGGTATGCTGATGAATCAGATGCAAGAAATGAGGAAATGAGGATTCATGGCCTCCAAGACTTTTGGTGTGAGTTGCTGGAAAGATGAAAACGCTGTAGGATACTATTTAATTCTTTAAACTTGAGTTCTTCATCGCACTTACCTAGGTTTTTGCCAGGGTGACTTTCAGTGTGTGCACGTGTGCTCAGTTGCTCAATCAAGTCTGACTCTGCGACCCCATGGACTGTAGCCCACCAGGCTCCTCTCCATGGGGTTCTCCAGGCGAGAACATTGGAGTGGGTTGCCATTTCCTCTCCAGGGGATCTTCCCAACCCAGGGATCAAACCCTTGTCTCCTGTGACTCCTGCATTGGCAGATGGATTCTTTACCACCGAGCTACCTGGGAAGCCCCGGGTGACTTTCAGTAAGACGCTTTAACTTCCTGTGCTATTAACTACATTTCTGACCTTGGGCACAACACTTTAATTTCTTTATGCCTTAATTTTCTCATCTGTAAAATAGCTATTATTGTGACATCTGCCGAGAGGGGTATTGCAAAGGTTAAACTGTCTCTTATACACATCTTCTCAAAGAAGTTTGTTCCATTATTAAGAAATACTTTCATTAGAACACAAACATGTGAAAGTGTCTTTTATGAAGAAAATGCTTGTGTGTATTCCAGAAGGTCTAGTTTTGTTAAAAACAACATCTGATTAGTTTTCTGCCTTGATTTGTGAGGTTTATGAAAATGAGTGATAAAATGAGTTTTTAATTCTTAAAACTTTAGGGAAGTAAATTGAAAACTTCTGACAGTTGAATAATGTTATTTCTATTTGTAGTTTTAAGACATATTAATGTACATCTACTGTAAAAGGAAAATGTGCTATGGATAAATAGATAATTAAGCTATTATATACTTGTAATACATTCTTATGGGGAAGAATTTTTTTTCTTTGAACATGCTTTGCTTTCAAATTTTATATTGTAGAGAGCATTTTTAAATAATTTTATCAAGCCATAGGATTTTGTTTTAGCTTCATAGCATGAAGACATTTCTGTTAGAGATGACCTCAGTCACAAGCAATATTTAGTTTTACAAAAGAGCATCATTTATTACACTCCAATTGAAATTTATTACCTTACTTGGCGTAAAGTTAGACTCTCAGATTGTCTTAATATGAGAAGTGTCAAATGAAAAAGTAAGAGTAAATTTTAAACCAGCAGCTATTTAAAAGATTCTTTAGTATCCAAGTTGCTGGAAAACGTTATTTTGGTACTCAAGTAGTGTAATGTTCTGTATTTTTTAATACATTAAAGTCTGTTTGAAAATGTATTTTTTACTTTCTGAGATGCTTCATATGAGACTTCTTAGGATTAATTGTTTTGCAGATATTAGCTTTGGAGTGATAAGCAACTGAAAGCATTTAAAAATGAGCATATCAACCTTGTAAGAACTTTATAAATAATCTGCTTCTTGCTTTTTATATAGAAAATTTTCAAGTGATTTAAAAGCTACCATCTGTATAGATTTTTCTAAACACTTGTTTTCTTATTTTTATTGGTAACGTTAATTTAAAAGCTTTTCCAGGCTTATCCCTAACTACCTACTATGTATTTCAAAGGTGCCAAATTATATGCTGAAATACTGCTGTAAAAATTTCAGTTTGTCATTTTTTCCCCTAGTATACTTTTTTGCTATTTAGTCACTAAGTCGTGTCTTGACTCTTTTGTGACCCCATGAATTATAGCTCACCAGCCACCTCTGTCCATGGGATTTCCCAGGGAAAAATACTGGAGTGGGTTGCAATACGGATAACTTAAATTTTAAAACTTTTTTTATAATTGATCAAGGCAGAGTATGAATACATCTTTCTATTGAATGTTTATAGGTTAGAAGAACTGGCTGTGATTTGTGCTAATTATGGCATTCCACATATAGTCAACAATGCTTATGGAGTGCAGTCTTCAAAGTGCATGCATCTCATTCAGCAGGTAAGAGAGCTTCAAAAGATACATCAAGAAAAAATGTATTTTAACATATTTGGGATTATTACTTTGTTTTTCTTGCAACATAATATAGAAAGACAGTTAGTTTAGCATCTTCATTTTTATGGAGCATTAGGAATTTGCGTCCAGCAGTCACTAGTGAAAGTCATTATTTGTTGCTAGTGGCTTTGGACTATAGCTATCCTCAGAACGGATATAAAAATATTTCACCACAGAACACAGAGCTGAGCTCCCTATGCTATAGAACAGGTTCCCAGTAGCTAAATACTTTACACATGGTAGTTGGTAGTGTGTATTTATCCGTCCTAGTCTCTCAGTTCATCCTACCCAAAGTGGGAAGTGGGAGGGAGGTACAAGGTGGGGGGCTATATGTAGCCAATTCACTTCATTGTACAGCAGAAACTAATACAACATCAGACATCACCAGATGGTCAATACCAAAATCAGATTGATTATATTCTTTGCAGTCAAAGATGGAGAAGTTCTATGTAGTCAGCAAAAACAAGACTGGGAACTGACTGGGGCTCAGATCATGAACTCCTTATTGCAAAATTCAGACTTAAATTGAAGAAAGTAGGGAAAACCACTATACCATTTAGGTATGACCTAAATCAAATCCCTTAACAATTGTACAGTGGAAATGACAAATAGATTCAGGGGATTAAATCTGATAGAATGCCTGAGGAACTATGGATGAAGGTTCGTGACATTGTACAGGAGGCAGTGATCAGGACTATCTCCAAGAAAAGGAAATTCAGGAAGGCAAAATGGTTGTCTGAGGAGGCCTTACAAATAGCTGTGAAAGAAGAGAAGGAAAAGGCAAAGGAGAAAAGAAAAGATATACCCCTTTGAATGCAAAGTTGCAAAGAATAGCAAGGAGAGATAAGAAAGCCTTCCCCAGTGATCAATGCGAAGAAATAGAGGAAAACAAGAGAATGGGAAAAAAACTAGAGATCTCTTCAAGAAAATTCAAGATACCAAGCGAAGATTTCATGCAAAGATGAGCTCGATAAAGGACAGAAATGGTATGGACCTAACAGGAGCAGAAGATATTAAGAAGAGGTAGCAAAAATACACAGAAGAACTATACAAAAAAGATCTTCATGACCCAGATAATCATGATGGTGTGATCACTCACCTAGAGCCAGACATCCTGGAATGTGAAGTCAAATGGGCCTTAGGAAGCCTCACTATGAACACAATTAGTGGAGGTGATGGAATTGAGTGGAGCTGTTTCAGATCCTAAAAGATGATGCTGTGAAAGTGTTGCACTCAATATGCCAGCAAATTTGGAAGTCTCAGCAGTGGCCACAGGACTGGAAAAGGTCAGTTTTCATTCCAATCCCAAAGAAAGGCAATGTCAAGGAATGGTCCAACTACTGCACAATTGTACTCATCTCAACATGCTAGTAAAGTAATGCTCAAAATTCTCCAAGCCAGGCTTCAACAGTATGTGAACAGTGAACTTCCAGATGTTCAAGCTGGTTTTAGGAAAGGCAGAGGAACCAGAGATCAAATTGCCAACATCTGTTGCATCATGGAAAAAGCAAGAGAGTTCCAGAAAAACATCTATTTCTGCTTTATTGACTATGCCAAAGCCTTTGACTGTGTGGATCACAGCAAACTGTGGAAAATTCTTCAAGAGATGGGAATACTAGACCACCTTACCTGCCTCCTGAGAAATCTGTATGCAGGTCAAGAAGCAATAGTTAGAACTGGACATGGAAGAACAGACTGGTTCCAAATTGGGAAAGGAGTACATCAAGGCTGTATATTGTCACCCTGTTTATTTAACTTATATGCAGAGTACATCATGCAAAATGCTGGACTGGATGAAGCACAAGCTGGAATCAAGATTGCCAGGAGAAATATCAGTAACCTCATATAGGCAGATGACACCACCCTTATGCAGAAAGTGAAGAAGAACTAATGAGTCTCTTGATGAAAGTGAAAGAGCAGAGTGAAAAAGTTGACTTAAAGCTCAATGTTCAGAAAACTAAGATCATGGCATCTGGTCCCATCACTTCAAGGCAAATAGATGGGGAATAGTGGCAGACTTTATTTTTTTTGAGCTCCAAAATCACTGCAGATGGTGACTGCAGCCATGAAATTAAAAGACACTTACTCCTTGGAAGAGAAGTTACGACCAACCTAGGTAGCATTTTAAAAAGCAGAGACGTTACTTTGCCAACAAAGGTCCGTCTAGTCAAAGCTATGGTTTTTCCAGTAGTCATGTATGGATGTGAGAGTTGGACCATAAAGAAAGCTGAGTGCCGAAGAATTGATGCTTTTAAACTGCGGTGTTGGAGAAGACTCAGGAGTCCCTTGGACTTCAAGGAGATCCAACCATTCCATCCTAAAGGAGATCAGTCCTGAATATTCATTGGAAGGACTGATGCTAAAGCTGAAACTCCAATACTTTGGCTACTTGATGTGAAGA
>SJYT01060655.1:0-85661 GCA_006410635.1 Cephalophus harveyi
GACTGGTTGTGTCCTAAGATTCTTAAACCACAGACACATTCATTTTTATTTCTATAAAATAAAGCGGGAGGGAGATGAAGGTCTAGAATGGTGCCTTTCAAACAGTGGCTGCTGACCTGTTTCGGACATGAATTTAGAAGGCTGGTGACTAGTGCCTTATAAAGTGAAGCAGGGGACTTCCCTGGTGGTCCGGTGGTTAAGGATCCGCCTGCCGATGCAGGGGACCCAGGTTCGATCCCTGATCTGGGAAGACTCCACATGCTGCGGGGCAATGAAGCCCTCGCACTGCAACGAGTGAAGGCCTTGAGCCTGTGCTCCGCGACCGGGGAAGCCACAGCCACGCGAAGCCTGCACGCTGCGACTAGAGAGAAGCCCCTACTCGCTGCAACTAGAGAAAGCTCTCGGGCAGCAACACAGACCCGGTGCAGCCAAAAGTAAGTAAATAAAACTAACAACAACAACAAAAGACAATGGGAAAAGGAAGGGCAAAGGGCTCGGAGAGCACCGCCGTGGGTGTGGTCGTGTGAAAGCATGGAGTTGTTAGGGTATGTGTGTGCTGGGCTGTGATGGAAAACACATTTCCTGCAAACCACGATCAGAAACATATGACATCTGCCAATCCAGAATCTTTCTGACTCTCAAAAAGCTGTTTTTCTTGCAGGGCTATTTTTAATTATTTTTGGCCGTGCTGGGTCTTCATGGCTGCACGGGCTCTGCGCTAGGTGCAGTAAGCGGGGGCTGCTCTCGCGTTGTGGGCTTCTCCGTGTGTGGGCTTCTCACTGCCGTGGCTTCTCCTGTTGCAGAGCACGGGCTCTAGGGCGCGTAGGCTTCAGGAGCCAACACTCCCACGCTCTAGAGAGCGGGCTCAGTCGTCGTGGCGCGTGGGCTTAGTGGCTCTGCGGCATGTGGGATCCTCCCGGATCAGGGATCGAACCTGAGTCTCCTACACTGGCAGGTGGAGTCTATACTGAGCCACCAGGGAAGCCTTGCACAGCTATTTATAGCTATTAGCCTGGCGTTAAAACCCCCCACATCCCATTGCTGCTGCTTATATGCCAAATGCCAGGACCCCTGGTGCCTGCCCACGAGGCCACTCAAAGCAGCAGACAGCGACAGATGCTAAGATGATTCGAGTTTCACTCACTATCCCACCTGAATTCTCCCTTCATCCTTTCTTTTTTTCTGTAATGTTATTATACTGGGTGTGCTTTGGTAAACTCTAAACCAAATCTGGGAATAAAAAGAGAAGCTGATACGCATGGCTAATTATTAGAGAAATGTATATAAAATGAGGATGAGGTACCACCTCTCACCCCAGTCAGAATGGCCATCATTTGAAAGTCTACAAATAACAAATGCTGGGGATGGTGGGGGAAAAAGGGAACCTTCCTAAAATTGATGGTGAGAATGTAAATTGGTACAGTCACTATGGAAAACAGATATGGAGGTTCCGCAGAAAACTAAAAGTAGAATTATCATGTGATCCAGCAATCCCACTCTGGGACATATATGTGGACAAAACTCTAATTTGAAAAGAAACACGCGTCCCTGTGTTCATAGCGGCCAGGACATAGAAACGACTGAAATGTCCACGACAGATCAATGGATAAAGAAGATGTGGTACATTGGGATACTACAGAATACATAGGAATATACAACGGAATATTACTCAGTCTTAAAAAAAAAAATGAAATTATGCCATGTGCAACAGCAACATGGGTGGATCTAGAGATTATCATACTAAGAAGAAAATCAGGAAAGAGAAGTATCATATGATACCGCTTATACATTAAATCTAAAATATGATACAAATGAACTAATCCGCACACTTCCCTGGTGGTCCAGTGGTTAAGAATCCACCCGCCAGTGCAGGGGACACGGGTTCGATCCCTGCTCTGGGAAGATTCCACGTGCTAACGGGCAAGTAAGCCTGTGCGCCACAACTGCCGAGCCCACGAGCTGCAACTACTGAAGCCCCAGAGCCTCGAGCCCATGCTCTGCAGTAAGAGGAACCACCACAGTGAGACGCCTGAGCACCGCAACTAGAGAGTAACCCCTACTTGATGCGGCTAGAGGAAGCCCACACAAAGCAGCAAAGATCTAGCCCAGTCCCCCCGCCAAAGAAACTGAACTCACTTACGAAACAGAAATAGGCTCACAGACACAGCAAACAAACACGGTTACCAAAGGGGAAAGGGGGTCAGTGGGGGGATAAATTAGAATGAGTATGGGATGAACAGGTACCCACTGCTACACATAAAACAGTGTCGAACCCCAGGGGCTCACCAAATCCCAGGGGCTGTCCTCCAATCCGCACCATCTTCCAGAGCTCCCCAGATGCGCTCGTAAACAACAAATTACTAGGAAACCTTAAAAGGGAGCGAGAGACATTAGAATGAGTATGGGATGAACAGGTACCCACTGCTACACATAAAACAGTGTCGAACCCCAGGGGCTCACCAAATCCCAGGGGCTGTCCTCCAATCCGCACCATCTTCCAGAGCTCCCCAGATGCGCTCGTAAACAACAAATTACTAGGAAACCTTAAAAGGGAGCGAGAGACGTCAACCCCCAGATGCTGAGAGTGCTCCCTCCACCAGCTCTCCCTGGCACGCTCCCTGTCGCTGGGGCATTGATGCTGGGCTGGAACTCAGGGGCCCCAAGGACCCTCCAAGCCCTCAGTCCACACGCTCTGCACCTTCCCTCCTCCAGGGGACCAGGGCAGGCCTGTGCCTCCCCCAGACTGGGGCTTGTAGGCAGATTCGTGTCTCTTTGGCCCACCCTGCAGCCCCTCACCCCCGAGCAGGCCCTACCCGTTGGAGTAAAACATGACGTCCATGAGGAGTGTGGCAACGGTGGGCAGCGTGTCAGGGTCCAGGCTGGTGACACAGAATCTGTTGCTCGGGCTGGACAGTGGGTGGATGACAGGCCTCTGGACTGTGGGAGCACAAATACAGGCGGTGCTGAGGCCAGGAGGAGAGGAGGCAGCAAGGGGCCTGGGCGGGGCAGCGGTCCGCCAGCAGCTGCTCTGGGGAGGCCTGGCTCGGTCACTTCTGCAGCTGCCAGCACCCCCTGCAGCTCTAATTCTCTGGGCTCACCCCCCAGACCCCTGGGCCTTTGCACATGCCATGCCATCTGCCTGGAAAGCCCTTCCCAAACTTCACCACCTATCTTATTAGCTCCTACTTGTGCTGGGTAAGTTTTTCAGCCTGCGAGTCACTGCCTCTGGGAGGCCCACACTGATACCCTGGGCTGGGTCAGCAGTGGCCCCTGGCCATTTCTGGTGTGTCCACATCTACCGCCCTTTGGAGACCCTGGGTCTGAGGACTGTTGAACCGTGTGATGCCTGGCCTTTAGCCGAGGCTCTGAGAATGGGGTGCCCTGGGGCAGGACCTGGTCATTTCCTGAAGTTTCTCTGCACAACCCTCCCCTCCCTCAACCCACCCATCTTGGGCTTCACGAAGCCGTTGGTGATGCCGAGGTTCTCAGCTGCCACCGTCTCGCCATTGACGACCCGCAGGATGGTGAACTCTGATGACAAGGTGTGGGTGACGAAGGGCAGGTCCCGCTCACGCACCTGGGGATGAGAAGTCAATGAAGTGAGTGTACCATGAACCCCGGATGGAGCGGGGCTGGGGGCATCACCCCCTTCACTCTGAAATTCTGTGCCCAGAACCAGGGTCCCCATCCTGGCCTCCCGCTGTCCTGGCTGGGACGGGCACGTGGGACCTGGGACCTGGGGCCAGGGGCACGTGACTCTCCAGGGACAGAGGGAGGACCAGAGGGGAGAGGATGCTCCACTGAGGGCAGGGACATGTGGGTCCACGCCCCACTCCCTTCTAATGTGGGGCCGAACCTGCCCCCCCAGACCACGCCCCCACAGAGAAGAGCACAAATAACACGTGGCCAGAATTGCTGTCAGCTCTGCGACTGGACAGTGAGAGCAAACCAGTCCATCCTAAAGGAAATCAACCGTGAATATTCATGGGAAGGCCTGATGCTGAAGCTGAAGCTCCAATACTTTGGCCACCTCACGCAAAGAGCCAACTCACTGGAAAAGACTCTGATGCTGGGCAAGATTGAGGGCAGGAGTAAGGGGGCAGCAGAGGATGAGATGGTTGGATGGCATCACCGACTCAATGGACATGAGTCTGAGTAAACTCCGGGAGATAATGAAGGACAAGGAAGCCTGGGGTTGCAAAGAGTCACATGTGATTTAGCAACTCAACAACTCTGACCAGAAACGCCTGCCCCCCTGGAGGAAGTGCTGTGGGATCGGGGAGGCGGAAGCCTAGCTGTGAGGGCGTCCCACCCACACATCTGGCATCCAGTTCAAACCAAGCAGGGTCCACTCAAAGGGCAGGCAGTGCGTGGAGCTAAAGCCTAGCCCGGGCCATGCTGACACTGGACTGATGACCCCAAGGTGCCCTTGACCTCTCTGAGCAGACCATGAAATGGGGGCAGGGGCAGACTTTGCGGATCACGTTGGTGGGCTGCCTGCGTCACGGCTTACCAGGATGAAGTCCGTCTGGTAGGTGGACAGCATGAACACCGAGATGTTCTGATCGGCCAGCGGGGCGATGACCGACTTGGCGATCTTGGTCACGCCGATGGGCTGGGAGCTAGAGAAGCTGCCGCCACCAGACACCACATTGAGGGCCAGCCAGGTGGCGTCGGCCACGCTCAGGAGATGTGTATAAGAGACAGGCTCACCTCTGCTGGGTCTGCACGTCCATCACCAGGGAGATGTAGCCCTCGATGAGGGAGAAGGAGAAGAAGCGGATGTGATCGCAGTCATCGCCGGACGCCAGGGGGTCCTTCACTCTGGGGGCCGGGGGAGATGGTGAGGGGTGGAGCAGGGGACCCACTTCACCCTGACCCTCACCCCGCCCACCTGCCCTGCCTGTTAGCTACGGGGTGTCCGGGAAGGCACTGACCAAATCCTGGCTCTGACCCTGCCTTGCTGGGGGACCCTGAGCCACTGCCCCCTCATTGGTCTCCACACCTGTGAGATGCACGTGATTCCACGGCATTCATGGGGGTGAGCACCGCACTTCACAGTGTTGAAGACCCAGCTGGCCCTCTGCATGGGGCCCTTCCTGGACAGGGTTTCTCTGTCCCTGTGTTGGCCAACATCTCAGGGCACAGTCTGTGGTCACTGGCAGCTTGCTGGCCCCTGATCCCACCCCACTTGGTGTTGGCTGAAACTTAAAATCTGCCCTGAGGAAAAATGCAAAGTTGTCATCCACCAAATGAAAAAAACCTGAGTTCTTGGCTCTTCAAATGACTGGGTTTGCCTGGTAGCTCAGCAGACCCTGGGGTGTTCATAACATCTACATGTGGACCTGGGGTTTCAACAAGTTTTGGGGTTTGCAATGAATCAATTCTCCCCTTTAAGAAAGGGGATTTGGGGTAGAGTCATGTCTCTCTTCTCAAGCTAGCTCCCAGGACAGGTCTGTGCCTCCCACCTCGTACAAGCTCCCAGGGCAGGCCTGTGCCTTTCCGCTGGGACTAGCTCCCAGGATAGGTCTGTTTCTCCCCCCTCGATTAGCTCCCAGGGCAGGCCTGTGCCTCCCCCAGACTGGGGCTTGTAGGCAGATTCGTGTCTCTTTGGCCCACCCTGCAGCCCCTCACCCCCGAGCAGGCCCTACCCGTTGGAGTAAAACATGACGTCCATGAGGAGTGTGGCAACGGTGGGCAGCGTGTCAGGGTCCAGGCTGGTGACACAGAATCTGTTGCTCGGGCTGGACAGTGGGTGGATGACAGGCCTCTGGACTGTGGGAGCACAAATACAGGCGGTGCTGAGGCCAGGAGGAGAGGAGGCGGCAAGGGGCCTGGGCGGGGCGGCGGTCCGCCAGCAGCTGCTCTGGGGAGGCCTGGCTCGGTCACTTCTGCAGCTGCCAGCACCCCCTGCAGCTCTAATTCTCTGGGCTCACCCCCCAGACCCCTGGGCCTTTGCACATGCCATGCCATCTGCCTGGAAAGCCCTTCCCAAACTTCACCACCTATCTTATTAGCTCCTACTTGTGCTGGGTAAGTTTTTCAGCCTGCGAGTCACTGCCTCTGGGAGGCCCACACTGATACCCTGGGCTGGGTCAGCAGTGGCCCCTGGCCATTTCTGGTGTGTCCACATCTACCGCCCTTTGGAGACCCTGGGTCTGAGGACTGTTGAACCGTGTGATGCCTGGCCTTTAGCCGAGGCTCTGAGAATGGGGTGCCCTGGGGCAGGACCTGGTCATTTCCTGAAGTTTCTCTGCACAACCCTCCCCTCCCTCAACCCACCCATCTTGGGCTTCACGAAGCCGTTGGTGATGCCGAGGTTCTCAGCTGCCACCGTCTCGCCATTGACGACCCGCAGGATGGTGAACTCTGATGACAAGGTGTGGGTGACGAAGGGCAGGTCCCGCTCACGCACCTGGGGATGAGAAGTCAATGAAGTGAGTGTACCATGAACCCCGGATGGAGCGGGGCTGGGGGCATCGCCCCCTTCACTCTGAAATTCTGTGCCCAGAACCAGGGTCCCCGTCCTGGCCTCCCGCTGTCCTGGCTGGGACGGGCACGTGGGACCTGGGACCTGGGGCCAGGGGCACGTGACTCTCCAGGGACAGAGGGAGAACCAGAGGGGAGAGGATGCTCCACCGAGGGCAGGGACGTGTGGGTCCACGCCCCACTTCCTTCTAATGTGGGGCCGAACCTGCCCCCCCAGACCACGCCCCCACGGAGAAGAGCACAAATAACACGTGGCCAGAATTGCTGTCAGCTCTGCAACTGGACAGCGAGAGCAAACCAGTCCATCCTAAAGGAAATCAACCGTGAATATTCATGGGAAGGCCTGATGCTAAAGCTGAAGCTCCAATACTTTGGCCACCTCACGCAAAGAGCCAACTCACTGGAAAAGACTCTGATGCTGGGCAAGATTGAGGGCAGGAGTAAGGGGGCAGCAGAGGATGAGATGGTTGGATGGCATCACCGACTCAATGGACATGAGTCTGAGTAAACTCTGGGAGATAATGAAGGACAAGGAAGCCTGGGGTTGCAAAGAGTCACACGTGATTTAGCAACTCAACAACTCTGACCAGAAACGCCTGCCCCCCTGGAGGAAGTGCTGTGGGATCGGGGAGGCAGAAGTCTAGCTGTGAGGGCGTCCCACCCACACATCTGGCATCCAGTTCAAACCAAGCAGGGTCCACTCAAAGGGCAGGCAGTGCGTGGAGCTAAAGCCTAGCCCGGGCCATGCTGACACTGGACTGATGACCCCAAGGTGCCCTTGACCTCTCTGAGCAGACCATGAAATGGGGGCAGGGGCAGACTTTGCGGATCACGTTGGTGGGCTGCCTGCGTCACGGCTTACCAGGATGAAGTCCGTCTGGTAGGTGGACAGCATGAACACCGAGATGTTCTGATCGGCCAGCGGGGCGATGACCGACTTGGCGATCTTGGTCACGCCGATGGGCTGGGAGCTGGAGAAGCTGCCGCCACCAGACACCACATTGAGGGCCAGCCAGGTGGCGTCGGCCACGCTCAGGTGTTCCGAAGCGGGCAGTTCTGGAGGGGGACACAGAGGGCCAGCCTGTGACTGATGGGCCCCAGCTGTGCGACCTTGGCCAGCCCGCCCGCTGGACCCCAGCGCCCTCATCTGTCAGAGGAGGACGGGAGACTGGCCTCTGTCCCTCCTGGGAGGACCGAGCAAGGAAGACCTTCAGAGGAGTCTGGACATGCCGGGCAGCTCAGTAGGGCGGGGGCCCTGGGGACAAGAGGTTTATCTGTGCTGGGCCTCAGTCCCCAGCTGTGGAGTGATGAGTACTCGGCAGAGATTCTGTGGTTTCTGGTTCTCACGACCCTTCCAAGTGCCAGGTCCTGTTATCATCTTATCCAGGTGGAACAGGTCCTATGGTTTCCAAACTGGGTTCCCAGGAACTTCCCGGGGGGGCTGGGGGTAGAGGGGAGGGAGGCCAGGAGAAGACAGGATGGAGGGCCCAAGATTTCTCTCCCTGCTTCCATCAGACCCATCACTCAAGTCCCTCCTGAGAGCCTGGGGATCCTGCCAGGAGGGCCCCACCAGGGACACGATGGGGTAGGGTCAGGGGGCCAGTGATCCCGGAGTCTCCTTGATTAGCTTGTGAAGACCATCCTACCCAGCCCGTCCTGCAGAGAGAGCACCCGGGGAGGCTACGCATGGGACAAGGCACACGTGTGTGCAGCTGCACAGACAGGCAGCCACGGAACTCTCCGTGCGTTGGGGCTGTCTGTTCAAACCGATCCTGGACCAAGACTGTTATTTCACCCCATTCATGTGACAGACCAGAGCTCTGAGGGACTGGTGACTTAACCGAGATCACTTAGGGAATAACAGAGCTGGAGTTCACACCCAGGTCTGCCTTATCCAGACTCTCATGCTCTGAGTGGGCATTGCATGGGAAGAAGGGCCAGGTCCCCAATGGGCACAGGGGCTAAGAAGAGGGGCCTGGAGCCTGGGGAGTTAAGGGGGCTCTCAGGATCATAACGACGCCTGAGGGAGGCTGTGCAGGAAGGCTCTGGAGGCCTTACCCAGGCTCCTATCTGCCCAGCTCCGGTCGTCATGGCAACCACAGCCTTGGGAGCCCATTGGCCTTGCTGCCTGAGAAGGGCCAGTCCTCGGCTAGGCTGGCTGGAGAGGCAGGCTGCCTCCCAGAGAAGGGAAGGGGCTTGGGAGGTGGAGCGGGAGGAAAGGCTTTAAAAAAAGGTTCTGATTTCAGGCTTGCACCTGTTACCTGGAGTGTCGGAAGAGAGACTTCTCAGCTCCAGGACCTCCAGAGGAATCACGGCCCCGCCAGAGCCAAGAGTCCCAGCTCAATTCTGAAATCCTACGGGGCCTGGAACTGGCCAGAGGGGACTTCCCAGGGACAGCACTGTGAGACCCCACCCCACCTGTTTTTTTCTTTTGGTATTTTTGGCCTTGCCACGTGACAAACAGCATGGTCCCCTGACCAGGGCCTGAACCTGGGTCTCTGCAGTGAAAACGCTGAATCCTAACCAGCAGGCCACCAGGGAATCCCCCTAACCATGCCATCTCGAGCAAAGACAGCCGGAGGAGCCACTGAGGGCTCCTCCGTCAGCCAAAGCCATTTTATAAACATATTAATAAACAAAATATTAATAAACAGATGTAACAGGAAAAGTTTTAAAAAGTCCCTTTTTACAACGACTGAATCCCAAAAGCCTTCTTGAGAAAACTCTGGAGGGGTCCTTCCCGTAAGGGTCAGCTCACACATCACGACCACGCTGACTGTCACGAACCTGCCCTCTGTCTGCCTATTCCAAGCTCCTCGAGACTCGGAGCCGCCCGGCTGCTCCCACGTCCCCTGGAGCAACAGCTGAAGTCCTCGTGACCTGGGAACCAGTGCTGCCCCAGAGGAAGTTCTGGGTTCAGGGAGACAGTCTACACCTATGCTGTCCAAGGCCACTCACCTCACATGGCTACGGGGCACATGAGATGTAGTTAGTGCTACCGAAAAAAAAATACAATCGAACGTTTTGTTTAATTTTGGTTCATGTAAGTCCCCGTTCTGCAGTGAAAACGCTGAATCCTAACCAGCAGGCCACCAGGGAATCCCCCTAACCATGCCATCTCGAGCAAAGACAGCGTAGGAGCCACTGAGGGCTGGGGTGCCGACGGTCCCGTCAGCTAAAGCCATTTTATAAACATATTAATAACAAAATATTAATAAACAGATTTAACAGGAAAAGTTTAAGAAAGTCCCTTTTTACGACGACTGAATCCCAAAAGCCTTCTTGGGAAAACTCTGGAGGGGTCCTTCCCGTAAGGGTCAGCTCACGCATCACGACCACGCTGACTGTCACGAACCTGCCCTCTGTCTGCCTATTCCAAGCTCCTCGTGATTCAGAGCCGCCTGGCGGCTCCCACGTCCCCTGGAGCAACAGCTGAAGTCCTCGTGACCTGGGAACCAGTGCTGCCGCCCCAGAGGAAGTTCTGGGTTCAGGGAGACAGTCTACACCTATGCTGTCCAAGGCTACTCACCTCACATGGCTACAGGGCATGTGAGATGTGGTTAGTGCTACAGAAAAAAAAATACAATCGAACGTTTTGTTTGTTTAATTTTGGTTCACGTAAGTCCCCACAGTCGTATGGGGTGAGCTGGTTGGAGTCTACAATTGGCCCCATTAGGCCGTCGGCTCCCCCAGGGTAGCGGCCTCAGTTACAGGGCATGTGAGATGTGGTTAGTGCTACAGAAAAAAAAATACAATCGAACGTTTTGTTTGTTTAATTTTGGTTCACGTAAGTCCCCACAGTCGTATGGGGTGAGCTGGTTGGAGTCTACAATTGGCCCCATTAGGCCGTCGGCTCCCCCAGGGTAGCGGCCTCAGTGGCCTTTGTTTTCTGCCGTTCTCAGCGCAGGGGGCACACGGAGGCCCCAAGTGAAGGGCTGGGGAGGGAGAGGGCGGCTGTCCCCACCTCTCTCTACTCGGCCCAGGCCCCTCTTCCCACTCCTCTACCTTCGCTGTTCCCCGCCCCGTCCCCCCAGCTCGGTCTCTGTGGTCAAGCTCCGTCTCACTACCAGACCGGGGGTGCAGGGTAACCTCTGACATCATTTCATGTGCTCCTACACTCGACTTCCCAGGACGGGGCAAAGGGTCCCAGGGGAGCCAGTGCCATCCCCTTACATGGTCTGTCTCTCTGAATTCTCAGGGCAGAATGCTGTCTATGTGCTTAGAGACCCGGCTCAGAAGTCAGCCCCTCTCCCATTTCACAGACTACGAAACTGAGGCCCAGAGAGGGAGGCTGATGGGCAGGAGATCATGGTGTAAAGGCGGGGGGACCTCATTCTGGCCTCGTGGCATGCCTTCCAGTCTCGCCTTGCCACCAGCCTGCAGCGGGGTGTTGAGAAAACCCCTCTTGCAGGGCTGAGCTTCAGGACTGTCAAGCAGGGGGGTTCGGGCAGCTGGGGTTCCAGGGCCCCAGTTCTGACAGCGTGGTCCCACTGGCCCTGTAAGGCCTTTGCCTGGCAGGCAGAGCTTTGGCTGCCCCAGCCTCAGGCCTGCCCTTCCCTAGAGGAAAGGTGGGCCATCTCAAGACTGAAAGGGGTTATTATTTGTCACTACCCATCACCCAAGGCCCTAAAAATAGCCTCTCAGAGCTGAGGACGGTCCCTGGTGGATCGCTGAGGTCCTGTCACCTCCCAGACACCAGGTGGGCAGCTCCGTCGCTGGGAGCCCCCAGCTCCTGACAGCGGGGCTTGCGGGTCCCTGCACGACGTGGCCATGCCCTGCGCACAGGCAGGCCAGGCCTTTCCCACCCCGCAGCATCAGGGTCGAGAGACCTGGGGTCAGGTGGGCAGGGTTTCATCCTGGCTGCGTGACTCTGGACAAAACCACCATGTAGCAATTTCTTAAGCTTTCAAACGTGGGCTGCTGAAATTAGGATGGGCTCCAGAAGACGCCTGGAGGATTACGTGAGATAAACCCCATCGGATGCTTAGCTTAGGGCCTGGTGTCTGAGGGCTCACCAAGCGCCAGAGTCTTTCTGTTTCAACACGGGTGGTGGCAGTGGTGCTGGTCTGGGGACAGGAGTTGGGGAAAATGTATCAATACCAAGAGTTTAACATGCGATTTCACTGTAAAGGAGTTACTTGTGGGACAAAGGAACAGTCATGGGTCTGAGCGTTCAACTCAAAAAGATTTAAAACAAAGATCTAGGAACCACCTAAAAGTCCAAGCTGGAGCCCAGCAGACGAACCCACAGTTCATCTATGACAGAAGACCACAATCTGTTCAAAAAGCAGGTTTTCCATGGGACTTCCCTGGTGGGCCAGCGGTTAAGACTCCATGTCCCCAGGGCAGGTGGCACACGTTCTATCCCTTGTTGGGGAACTAAGATCCCACATGCTGCATGGTGAGGCAAAAAAAAAAAAGAGATGAACTCTATGGTACGCAAATTATATCTCAGTTTAAAAGATGGAAGAAAGATAGGGTAGGAACTTTGGTGATACCCTGAGGCATTGTATAAAAGACGGAAGAAAAGTGTTATTCGCTCAGTCGTGTCCAACTCTTTGCCACTCCCATGGGCTGAAGCCTGCCAGCCTCCTCTGTCCGTGGAAATGTCCAGGCAAGAATACTGGAGTGGGTAGCCATTCCCTTCTCCAGGAGATCTTCCCGGCCCAGGGATCAAATCCAGGTCTCCTGCACTGCAGGTGGATCCTTTACCGTCCGAGTCACCAGGGAAGAAAGATAATGGAAAATCATAGAAGGATGGTGACCGCGGCTTGTTGCCATGGGAACAAGGACTGAGGATGTTTGAAAGCACCTCCCTTGTGGGAGGAGCCCCCAGAGAACAAGCCCCCTCCCTCCCTGGTGGCCTCAGTTCCGGGTGGGGTAAGCACTGCCCCCTCGCAGCTGTGGGTCCTTTCCTGAGGGATCAGAACACGGAGGGGAGAGAAGGAAGCTCTACCGACTTTGTAACCCACCAGCAGGTGGGGGCAGAGACAGGTGGGCGAGCAGCCAGCACTGACCACAGGCACGGTCCAGCCAAGCCCCCGGGGAGAGGAGCACGTACCAAGGAAGCCCTCCTCATCGACAATGATGGTGTAATCCTCCGGGGTCTCGGTCAGACTGAAGAACTTGCACCTGGGTGGACGGACAGACAGACACAGGATACTGTTAAGTCCCAGCAGACCCTGCGGCAGCCGCCCACCCGTGACCTGGTGTACCCAGCGCTCTGACCCAGGCTGCCAGAGCAGGGTTGGGGGGTACTGGTTCTTTCTCCCGCCAGTGCCCCAGCTCTGATTCAGGGGGTCTCAGAGAGGCCTAGAGATGACGATCGTTTCCTCCGCCACACCCAGTCTGTGGGGACCCCAGAGCTGGCCAGCCTCCAGGGTCGCCTCTAGGCCCAAGGGCAGCTCTGGCAGGAACCACGCAGATGAACTGTCTTTTCCAGCCTACCCAAACCCCTACATTCTGACCTCCAGGCCTCTGTCGCTGTGCTGAGTCCCCTGCCCATGGTCCCAGCCCCTCTCCTCACCAAGTCAAGAGCCCCCACTGTCATTCAGGGCCCAAGTCACATTAGCCCACCGAGAGCCCCGCCTTTAGGGCCCCCTTCTTCCTTGTACAAGAGGGGTGTGGCTGTGTGTGCCATTTTGGGGCATGGATCCCTGAACTGCCTCTGGTAACACTGCTTAGCCTGGGGTATAAGTTACTCATCCCCTACCCCAATTTGGGACCATCAATTTCCCAAGGCTAGAGAGGGTCCGGCAATCACCCTGTCCTGTATCTCGTCCCTGCTGGTCTCAGCTCTGAGCGTGCTCTGGGCGCCTGGTAGACAGGCTGGGCTCCGAGGCTGTCACTGGGTGAGGGGGAGGGTTACTTCCTCTCACTGCCTGTCTCCCTGCTCCCCATCCAGCTAGTGGCCCCCAGAACACCCCAGGCGCAGCGACAGGGAGACGGCACACTCAGGCAGTGGTGTGTGGAAAACTGCCCACAGTCATTTATTTTTCCGGTGTCACCGATCTCAAGAGTGAGGCTCAGCTCGGGCTCTGCGCCCAACGTGTAAAACTCATCCATCATGGGAAGTCGTGACACAAAGAGGTCCAACGAGTAACCCTGGCAAGGGTCCGAACGGCACTTCTAAGAAGATTAAAATGGGAAAGGAATCCTGAAGTGTCATGGGATGAGGGTAGCTGGAAGGTTACACAAACCTCTCTCCTCCTGGTTTCCCCTCTCCTGGCAGCCGCCCTCCAACACTGAAGCCTTGTCACCAGAACCCCCGCAGCACCCTCTTTCCCTTTTTTATTTTTTTAAAAATTAATTTAACTGGAGGATAATTACAATACTGCCATACATCGACATGAAGCAGCCACGGGGGCACATGTGTCCCCCCATCCTGAATGCCCCCGCCCACCTCCCTCCTCTTTTTTCTTTAAATTTTTCACAAGGCATGAGATCCACCGGAACTGGTAGGAATGCAAAGTGGTACAGCTGTTAGGGAAAACGGTTTGTCAGTTTCTTACAGAGTGAAACATACATGACCACAGGCAATCCTACTCCTGGATATGGACTCAAGAGAAATGAAAACATGGTCACACAAACACCTGTATGCAAAATGTTTACAGCCTTTATCTGTGACCACCCCGAACTGCAAGCATTCCAAACATCCTCCTTGCAGCTGGAGAGCTGGGTGAACTGTGGCACGTCCACGCCAGCGAATACGAGTCGGCAACAAAGAGGAGTGAGCGAGTGACTCCTGCAATAACGCGGATGCAGCTCAAGAGCACTGGGCTACGGTAAAGCCACACTCCACAGGTTAGCGTACTCCGTGCTTCCATTTATGTGAGATTCTGATTTACCTTTCTTTTTAAATGAAACTTTTGATCTTGTATTGGAGTGTAGCCGATTAACGACGTTTCGATAGTTTCAGGTGGACAGTAGAGGGACTCAGCCACACATATACATGCATCCCTTCTCCCCCAGCTCCCCTCCCACCCAGGCGGCCACATAACACTGAGCAGAGTTCCCTGCAGTGTGCAGGAGGACCCTGTGGGCTATCCATTCTAATTACAGCAGTGGGCACCGCCCCAAAGTCCCTAACTATCCCACCGCTCCCCCACTCCCAGCAACCATAAGTTTGCTTTCTAAGTCTGAGAGTCTCCTCCTGTTTTGTATCATGTCCTTTAGATTCCACATATAAGGGATGCCATACAATGTTTCTGCTTCTCTGACTTCTGTGTGACATTCTGGAAGAGGCAAAACTGTAAGGATGGAGAACAGAACAGATAGATCCCTGGTTGTCTGGGGCTGGGTTGAGGTTGATGTCTGAAAGTAAACCAGGAACTTTTTGGGGTGAAGGAGGTGTTTGGTTTCTTTTTAAAAATTTTATTTATGTATGGCTGTGCTGGGCCTTCTTTGCTGGGCAAAGGCTTTCTCTATTGCGGCAAGCAGGGGCTACTCTCTAGCTGTGCTGCGCGGGATTCTCATCGCCGTGGCTTCTCTTGCTGTGGAGCGTGGGGTCTAGGCACACAGGCTTCAGTAGCTGCGGCTTGTGTACTGAGTTGCTCTGAGGAATGTGAAATCTTTCTGGACCAGGGATCGAACTCCTGACCCCTGGTGGATTCTTAACCACTGGACCACAAGGGAAGTCCAGTGTTTGGTTTCGGGATCGTTGTGGTGGCGACGAGATTGTATACGTTTTTCAAAACGGAAAGAACTATACCTTAAAAAGGGTGACTTTTACTGTATGTCTAGATTATACCGCCATGAACCCGGAGTTAAGAAAAGTGCTGGTGCCAGAGTCATAAATGAGGTGGCACCTCCCCCTCCTTGACATTCGGCTCCACCAGCAGCACAGACTGTTCAATTTCCCTCCAGGTCTTTGGTTTTCAAATTACATCTCTTGCCCCTGCCTGTCCCACATCCAATTTGCAACTATTGCCTGGACAAGCAAAATCTGTGATTGCTGGGGGACAGCAGCACATTAGCCCCTTAGTGAGTGGCAATCGCTGGTCTGGCCTAGTTCCTTCCTGGGGACCCCCGTGTGCTAAGAGCCTCAGGAACCCCCTCTCCCCAGCCGTCACCAGAATGCCACAAGCACGTACACCCTGGGTCAGGGAGGGTGTGTGGGGGGGCGGGCTACTCAGCCATCCGAGAGCCCTGGGAAGGCAGACAGATGTGGTGCTTGCTCTTGGTGCCCTCTTGGCGGTGAGGGATGCTCCAGAAATAGACTGTATAAATGACCCCGAGGGCGTAAACACCGGCAGAAGGCAACATCGGCCTCTGTATAAATGGGGGTATGACTATGCTGTTGATGGGACCCGCGGCTGAGGGCCAGCTGGTAGACATCCATCTCGGAATGTGCGCCTTGGCATGGGCAGGCCTCTGGGAGGGCGAGTTGGCCAGAGGGACCTGCAGCTACTCCTCTGGTCAAACTCAGGAGGACCTAGTCTCATATTTCCCCCCATGTCCTACATGCCTCTGAGCTCACCCCATCTCCACACCGCCCCAGTCGCTCTGAGACCTGTTTTTGCCTTTCTCCATCACTCTCCTCCACATGAATGTGTGCCTAGAAGCCTCTCCAGAACTTGCCTGTCTCATCTCATGCATCCAAAGGCTGACAAATATTCTTTCCACAGCCCGGCAACCCTTTCCCTTGTTCTTTGGCTGGACATGTGCGACTCATCCTTCAAGACTCAGTTTAAGCATCTTCTTTGGGGTGAAGTCTTTTCTAACTGGCACTGGCCACCTCCTCTGTCTCACTTCCCACCACAGGAGGGGTCCTCCCTGGGTGTTAAAGCCATCATGGACAGCTAGGCTTGGTGCTACATCACACCTTTAGGGGACAGTTTACTCATCTCAGAGGGTCTGTGAAGGATGCCTGTAAGAGCTGGGCAGTGCACAACCTGTACAACTGCACATGATGGTCCTGAATGCCTTCCACAGTCTAGTCCAGGTAACACTTGTTTCCCCCAGTGGACGATATAAGTTCTCAAAGGGAAGGACGATGGGTTCTCTGTACATATACCTTGTACCTGACATGGGCTGGACAGTGTCGATACTCAAAGTCTGATGAGCAAAAGCGTGAACTATGGCCACATACCTGCCCCCAAAGCCAGAGAAGCCCCAATCAGAGCAACCCCTGCCTGTCCTTGTGTGCCACTGCTTTGACTTACCCCGCCTCTGGGAAACGCTCAAGTCTCCAGTCCCAGCTCCACGCTCCCTAACGAGCTGCGGCTAAGCCCATTCCCCAGATGCCGGGCCTCGGTGTTTGTGGCGTCTCTGTGCTTTGTCTAAGGAGCCGGCGAGAGGAACAGGACCCAGCAATTACCCAGGCTGCTGCTGAGTGCTGTTAGGAAATCCGAGGAGGAGGGGACGCATTTGCCCTCTAGATGCTCTCATGGTGCTAAGGAACAGGATGAAATAACAGGGTTAGAGAGAGCCGCCTGGGAGAGCGGGAAGAGGACCAAGGTCCTGGAGTCAAGAGGTCCGAGTTCCAGTCCCAGTCCGGCGCCAGGGGGTGGTGAACCCTGGGCTGCCTCATTCCTCTGTGTGTGTCCAGTGAAGGACACGTTCAAGGCGGACTAGGTTTCCTATAGCTCCAGCTTGGGCAAGAAGGGCACAGGCCCTGTGGAACCCTGCCAGCTCCATAGCAAGGTGGATCTCAAAGGGCCTGGTGACAAGGCGTGGAGAGACGATCCCAGGACCATCAAATCTGTCTGGGAAAAGCTTTTCAAGGGCAGGTAAAAATCCCATCCAGCTCCGATCAGAACCCAAGACAGATCTGTTGCCCAGGCAGCTGGGCAGGTGGCAACATCACACCTCAGCGGGGAGGGCTCTTTCATCGCACAGTCCGTGTGAAGAGCACCCTCAGGGATGGGCAACTGTGACCTGTGCAACTGTGTGTGATGGTCGATCGGCAGGAGCAGTCAGATAGAGTCCTGGGCAACGTAGGAGGGAGACTGGGAACAACAGACACTCCTGGTTCACTGTGGTTCAGGACACACTCCAAGAATTGTAATGCAAGTCCCCTGTCCAGGAGATGCCAACACATCCTCGGGCTCTGTGAACAAAGCACGGCTGCTTGATAGTACTGGAGGCCACACGAGAAAGTCTATGCCTGTTCAGAGACTCACAGGCCTGGTAGAGCGCGCCCAGGAGAAATGAGGGGACTTTAGACTGCACCCTTTTCCCGCCTGGAGGAAGAGGCCAGCTGCCATCTTTAAATCTCTGTGGCTGCTCTGGACCAGGGAAGGGAACAGCGCTGCGGTCTGTGGCTGTGTGACCTCTGGCAAGTTACTTAACCTCTCTGTGCCTCAGCTTTGTCACGTGTACAGTGAGGATGACGACAGTGCCTACCTCCTAGGGTTGCTGCTTAAGAATAAATGAGTGGATACCCAGCACGACCATGGTAGGCACTCAATATGTTGGCCATTTTTCCTTCTCGCAGGACAGAGGCAGCTGCGGTGGGGGAACACGGGGAGGCCAGCCTGCGTTGCCAGTCAGAAGAGCTCTAAAGCCAAACGAGGCCTTCTCCAGTGGCTCCGTGGTAAAGAATGCACCTGCCGTGCAGGAGGGATGAGGGCTCGACCGCTAGGTTCGGAAGATCCCCCCGGAGGAGGAAGCGGCAACCCACTCCAGCATTCTTGCCTGGGAAATCCCCATGGATAGAGGAGCCTGGCAGACTATGGTCTGTTGGGTCACAAAGAGTCAGACATGACTGAGCAATTGAGCAGGAGCAAAGCCAGATGGGCTACAGAGACCAGGAGGGAGCGAGATGTTACCTTTCTGAGGGGCTGAGCCCCAAGCTGGTGGGCTTCAGAGATGATGCTACATAGATGGGGAGGGCGGATTAAGCCACCTCCAAGGTTCTGGGGAGTGCTGAGTCTCTGGATTCCTTGAGACACCTGGTGCTTACACGCTGACCCCAAGCAACAAGCTTTGGCTGGAAAGTTTCCATAACCTTCCCAGTAGTCCGGCACCCATCAGGGAGCCAGCAAAGGGATGATGGTCCATGATGGGAGAAACCAACTCAGCCTGCAATTCCCAGTGGATCTGCTGGAGCCAAACCCACTCCCTGGTCCCAGCCCCCTGACACGCCATGTTGGGACCTCTAGATTCTTCAGACATTCAGCATGTCTGAGCACATGGACTGTCAAGATCAGGGGAGCCAGGGAGGCGGTCTCACACATCACCATTGGGTGGGAGCTCCTATCAGCATCCTTCTCGCCTTCCCACTCACCTGAGGGCTGGGTGGTGGTCCTGCCCTCCCCTCCTCGTTTCCCAGACATCACAAAGACCCCCTGACATAGTCAGGGCTCAGCAGAAGTCGCCTTTCCGTGGAATCCTGTGCAGAAGTCTTGGTCTCTGGGAGGCGGGAGCCAGCTTCATGGGCCAGATCCTCCTGGGACCGGAGCCTGTTTTCTGCAGGGTCACCACGTGCTCCTCCCAGACAGACCTTGATGAGGTCGCCAGGCCACAGAATAAATCTAGCCCTTTGCAATTAGAGCTTGGTCAGCTGGGCTTTTTGTCTTTTCATACATTCATGGGGTTCTCACGGGAAGAATACTGGAGTGGTTTGCCATTCCCTCCTCTGTGCTAAAGCGGAAGCTCCTGTACTTTGGCTACCTGGTGTGAACAGCTGACTCACTGGAAAAGACCCTGATGCTGGGAAAGATTGAAGGCAGGAGGATTAGGGGACGACAGAGGATGAGATGGTTGGATGGCATCACTGATTCGATGGACGTGAACTTGGGTGAACTCCGGGAGACAGTGAGGAACAGGGAGGCCCGGTGTGCTTCAGCCCACGGGGTCGCAAAGAGTCGGACACGACTTGGTGACTGAACAACAGCTGGGCTACGACATGAGCACCAGACAGGCCCTGCAAACCGGACTGAGAACAGGCTTCCAGCATGTCCCAGGTACCCATGATTCCTTTGCTCAAGTAGGGCCTATGAACACTCATTTTGAATTTCAGCATCCGGGCACCCATGCCTGTTTCCCACCAAGGGTAGCCCGTTCAGGATGGAATGAGGGAAGTTCAACTACATCTTCCTCTGTAGCACATCACAGCAAGCAGACGGAGGGGCCAGGCTCTGACCCACTTCTGGGGCCATCCCACTGTCTCCGCCGATGCATTCCTGCAGTGGAACACAGGAGCCTTGAACTTGAACTACAGCGAGGGACAGCCGCGCCTTTGGGGTGCTCACTGTGCTGGTCTCCCGCCTTCCCGGGCTCTTCTTCCCTAAGGACATTCGGGCGGAGAGAGTGGGTCAGACTTTCTTCTGTTACCCAGCCCTGACTTTTTCTTCTGCTTCTGGGTCTTTGATAGGTCTTTTGTGTTATTTACGATTCATTTCTACTGTTGTTAACAACTAGAAGCTGCCGTTTCAAGCACTGTGTCAGTACTGTGATTTGAAGGGCAATCCTAAAGAATGTCCTTTTTCTGTTAAGATTGAAAAAAAATCTGCTTCAGTCTTGGGTGGCCAGGAGAATCAGACAGCATGAGTATCAGTGCTTACAAATTCTAGGGTGATACGCAGAGACAGGACTGCAGAAAGGCACTGGGTCTGGATAAAGCCTGAGAGCCGAATGCAGTGGCTAGATCACTCAGTCTTTCAACAAATGGTTAAGTGCCTTTAATGCATAAAGGCACTGTTTCATCAGCTGGAGACACACCTTAAATAATTGGACAATTAGAATTTCCATGGGGGTTGGATAAATGGTGAGTCAGATGGTGGTGTGTGCCTCAGAGCCAATAAAAAAAAGGGGATTTGCAGTTTAAAGCAGAGTGGGGAGTGGTTGCCAGGGGCTGGGGAGGGGGTAAGGGAACGGGGAGCAATCTTTAAATGGGTGCAGAATTTCACTTTTGAGACAATGCAAAGTTCTGGAGGTGGATGGTGGTGAAGGCTGTGGAACAGTGGAATGTAAGGATTTAATGCCACTGAGATATACGCGATACACTGAAAAGCTTCTACAGGACTCATGGGGACCATCTCTTGCTCTCTTTTTTAAATGGTGGACAAATGTATTTAATAAGAAATATTACAAAAAATTAAAATGATAATACTTTCTGTTAAGTACATTTGTTCACCATTAAAAAAAAATAAAACGAGGGGACTTCCCCGGTGGTCGAGTGGTTAAGAATCCACCTTCCAAGGAGGGGGACTCGGTTCGATCCCTGGTTGGGGAACTCCAATCCCACGTGCCACGGGGCAGCTAAGCTACAGTGCCACACCTAGAGAGAAGTTCACCCACTGTGATGAAAGATCCCACATGCTGCAAACAAAGACCTGATGCAGCCAAATAAACCTTTAAAAAAAGAGAGCGAGCAGGGAGGGTCCTCCATCAGTTCTGTAAAAACTGGAAGGGCGAGCACGTGGCTGTCCCAAAGCCCTGAGGTGGGTCCCTCCCAGGGGTGGCTGCTGGTGGGGGAGGGGGAAGGCAGGCTAAGACCTGGGAGATAATGCAGGAGGGATGAGGATGCCTGGGGCCCCTGTGAGGACCAGGTGGGGCTGAGAGGCCAGTGAGGAGGTACCTGTGGTCTTCAAGGGGGCTGGCTGGTGAGAGCTGGGGGCTCGGACCTGGCTGGCGCTGGTGGGTGTGGCTCTGTTTAGGAGCCAGGAAGTCATATTCAACAACCGGGGGCTGGTGAGGTTGGTGAGAAAGACTGAGGCCAAGGCAGGAAACCATCGCCTTCCATGGCACGTTCTCGGCAGAAGCACCAGGGGAGAGGTCAGCTGGCGGACGGGGCTGCCCTGAACTGACTGACTGTGCACACCTCTGAATCCCGCCTGGACCCGCAGCTTTGGTCCTTTCCTCCATGGAGACCTGCAGCTCCCTAGCCCTGCCCCAAGGGCTCAAGCACAAGCCACAGGGAGCTTCCACACGGCCCCTCCTATGGCCATCCCTGGGGCCTGGGGCACCGGGCAGTGTCAGAAGGGTCATGCCCCAGGGCAGGAACCGTGTCTGCGGAAGGCTGGCCTCTTGCTTTGCAAGCAATTTCCAAGTGCAGCGCACACACGAGGCACTGACTCGTGGTTCCCTTTCTGCCTTGGGAGGGACTGAGATGGAAAAAAACCCAAGTGGACATCCTGGCTTTTGCTACCTCTCCAAGATGAGGCTGGAACAACTGATTGGTCCTCGAATCTTCCCAAGTTCCTTCTCTGTGAAAGAGGTTTGAAGATACCTCTCCTGCAGGATCGTTTAGGATTTAAGGAGGTTACGGAGCACACATGGGAAGTGCTCAAGACCCCGCATAAGCATGCACGGTCTCGTGATGCTGTGAGCTGGGCTGGAGACTTGAGTGGACGTCCAAGGCGGCGTTCCCATCTGGGCAGTGCTCAGCCCTGAAGTGGGCTCTGGGCCTATGCCTAACTTCTGGTGTCTCCATTTCTCATAGGCAAGCAGGACAGTCAAGCCTCGCGCAGCGGCTCACGAACCCAACCCAGGTCCCCCAGGCTTATCCATTGCGGTGCCGAGATGACTTCCTTCACGGGCTATCACTGCTGGTCAGATATCTGCTCCTCGGGAGATGACTGAGTTTTTCTCATCCAAGTTCCCCATGCCTCCCACAGGACTCCACGCAGGGTCTGCGTGTCATCTGCATGTTATCTGCTAACTGAATGTATGCGTAGTGTCATTAATGAGTCCCATTTCACAGGTAGGAAACCTGATGCTCCATTAGGTTAAGGCAGTTATGGCCTTGGGACCACTGTGCTGTGCGGTCTCTAGGATGGGGGGGGATGTGGGCAGCCAGGGGACAAGTGTGGCCTCTGGCATATTCCCTATGACTCAGCTCTTCCCCTGGGAGTCATCCACCCTCTTAAACATGGGTAACCAGAGGCAGGGACGAGAGAACTGATAACAGCCCGTCCTTGGTAACAAACACCTGGCTGCAACCCAGATGCCCATCACCAGGAGAGGAGGAGAGGGATGACAGAATACTACCCAGCAGTCACAACGAACACTCTGCAGGGGCTTGCGAAACTATGAATGTGTCTCAGCAATATAATCGTAGATGGGAAAAGAAGTGCCTGACTGTTATATACAGCACGGAATTCTCTTTACAGAGTGAAAAGCAGCTACAATGAAAAAACAACAACAAAACCCAACACGTTTAAGACTCCACGGAGTTACAATATAACTCCATATAAAGGAAGCCAGGGAATAAAGAACACGTTACTTGGACTTGGGGGGATTCCCTGATAGCTCAGTTGGTAAAGAATCCGGTTGGTAAACCAATCCGTTGGTTCGATTCCTGGGTTGGGAAGATCTGCTGGAGAAGGGGAAGGCTGCCCACTCCAGTATTCTGGCCTGGAGAATTTCATAGACTGTATAGTCCATCGGGTCACAAAGAGTCGGACATGACTGAGCGGCTTTCACTTTCATTTTACTGCGGGTTGGGGGGTCTGGTTAGATGAAGGGTAATTAAAAAATAATAATTTATTTGCTTGGCTGCGCTGGGTCTCTGTTGCTGCCCGTGGGCCTTCCCTCGTTGGGGCACACAGGCTCCTCATGGAGGGGGTTTCTCTTGTTGCAGAGCATGGGCTCTAGGGCACACGGGCTTCAGTCGTTGCGGCTCACGGGCTCAGCAGTTGTGGCTCCCGAGCTCTGGGGCACAGCCTCAACAGTTGTGGTGCGCGGGCTTAGTTGTTCTGAAGCACGGGGGATCTTCCTGACCCGGGATCGAACTCATGTCTCCCGCGTTGGCAGGAGGGTTCTTTACCACTGAGCCACCAGGGAAGTCCCAGGGGGAGGGTACTGTTTCCCTCCGGCTTTCGCTCTGGCTTTGCGTGTGTTGATCACACTATTAACTAGTCAGTTAAGCAAATACAGGTGGCCTGTGCAAGTGACACATGATGGGCGAGAGTTATGAACCTTACGATGAAGGGCTGCAGGCAACTGGGATTGGGTCCGGGCAGAAGGGACCTGGCCACAGATGAGAGGCCAGCAAAGGCTGCAAAAAGGTGGAGGAAATGCAGCTGAAGAGCCACCCAGAGGAGGTGGCTGGAGAAGTTTCTGGTCCAGGAGCCAGAGCCAGGCAAGCGTCCTCGGATGAATGGACAGGTCTGCTCCCAGGGTTACAGCTCACCACCACAGGGGTCATTCACTTTGGCCCTGGCTGGCCAGTGATTTGGGGCTCACTTTAGCTCAGGAGATGTATATCTGATCCCCAACTTGGCCCCCGTAGCCCGGCCTCTAATAGTCTGACCGTGCTGTGGGTAACAGGCTAATGCTCTGGCTCTCAGTTACTGCACCAGCCCTGATGGCCTTTTTTTTTTTCATTAAAAAAAAAAAAAAAATTTAATTTTATATTGGAGTATAGTTGATTTGCAATGTTGTGTTCGTTTCAGGTGTATAACAAAGTGATTCAATTATACACACACACACATATATATATATGTTCTTTTTCCCATTCTTTTCCCTTATAGATTATTACACCATATTGAATATTGTTCTCTGTGGTATGGGCTTCCCAGGTGGCTCAGTGGTAAAGAATCCGCCTGCCAATGCCAGAGATGCAGGAGACGGTGATTTCCATTCCTGGGTCGGGAAGATCCCCTGGAGAAGGAAATGGCAACCCACTCCAGTATCCTTGACTGGGAAATCGCATGGACAGAGGAGCCTGGTGGGGCTGCAAAGAACTGGACACGGCTGAGCACACACACACCACTCTACGACTCAGCAGTTCCTTGCTGATTTTCTGTTTTACATATAGCAATGTGTATATGTTAATCCCAAACTCCTAATGTATCTCTGCCTCCTCCCGATTTCCCCTTTGGGAAGCCCCTGAGCCTATGTCCTCTCTGATAGTGACTCCCTGGCTTTCTCCTGACTTAATGGGAAGCTTGTTCAACAACCCCCACCCCCCGTTCTTCATGCTGCAGCTAAGAACACACACAGACACACACCCTCCAAGGATGCAGACAGCATTTGTTCAGCAGACTGAAAACAGTGATCAAAAGACTGGACCCTATGGCAACCAGCGGCCCTTCTCCCCCTGCCCTGCCCCACCAAGTCCCTGACACCTTCATGGGGAACCAATGGTCCCTAGAGGCTTTGCTATTACAAGACTTTGGAACCACACTGAGGTACCCAGTGTGCACCAGTGCTGCGCCCTGGGGCAAGCCTGTTGCCTGGCAACTCCGTGATGCCCCCACTCCCAGGTCACTCTGCACCTTCCTCCTCTCCTGTGGCCACTCCAATTCTGTACCGCCTGTTGCTGCCTCGGGGGCAGGGTGTCCTGGGTGGCCCGCTTGGCCGATCCTTAGATGGCCCCTGATCAGCACCATCTTCCTCGGCAGTGACCTCCAGCTCGGAGATCCTCTGGGTCCTGGCTCTCACCGCTCCACCCCTCGGGGGAACAGCTCAACCGTCCCTCTCCCGTGCCTCCCTGTGCCCATGCTCTGCACCCCAGTGCCCACCTCCAAGTTCCTAAGGAGGTGAGGGCCTCCTTCCAAAACCCCTCTGCCTTTCCATTCATCTCATCCCCTCTCTCGGACCTTGGAAAAATGGTGCCACCGGGGCAATCTTTTAAGTCCCTGTTCCCACCAGCGCCTCTCTCAGGAATCTTGTCTCATACTTGGCTTCCTCCTAGTCTTAGTGACAAACAAGCTCAAGTTTCCTCCATCCTAAAAAAAGGCTCCCTTGTGCCCATCAACCTTCTTCCCTCCACTACCTCCAGCCCTTGCCGCTGGCCGGCCTCAGCCCTCCAATGGATCCTGCTCACCTGTGACCTCTACCAGCCAAAGATGACGGCTTCCTCCCTCATGCCCTCCTGTCCTTGGGCCTTTTGGCAAGACCCTACACGGCTGCCCAAGGGGCCTCAGCCTAGACCCGGGTACTGACCACAGGGTCTTCCGACGCCGACCCTCCTTTCGCTTCCTGCAGAGTTCTCTCTTCCAAGCCTCCCCAACGCTCTTCTCACATTATCCCCTTCCTGCAATTCTCTCCCTCGCAGTGTCCCAGTCACGGCAACCCAGGCTTTCTCCCCAAGCGTCAGACACCCACTTCTCCTCTGATGCCGGCTGGACTGGTCTCAGACTCATTTCTCACATCCAACTGCTCAGACAGGAAGTGCTGGTGCCCATTTCACAGATGAGAAAACCGAGGACAGCAACCCGGCAGACAACCGAGACCACCTCCCGTGCCCTCATCCCAGTGGGACGAAACAGAGTCGAGCACCATTCGCTTGACTCTAAAAACCCACTGCTGGGAGTTCCCTGGTGGTCCACTGGTTAGGACTCTCGGCTTTCATTGCCGAGGGACTGAGTTTGATCCTTGGTCAGGGAAGTAAGATCCTACAAGCTGCAAGGCATGGCCAAAACCAAGCAACCAAACACCCCTGCTGTTCCCCCCTGGGCGTGGCCAACAGCTGACCACCAGGACAGAGTCAAGGACGGGGACCGCCCGAGCTTGGGGCTGAAGGCTGAGTCATCTCAGAGAACATTCTCCTTTCAATGGCTGTGGCCGCCTGTTATGGGCAGTCGGCTGACACTCGATCTGTTTACTCTCGGATTCCTAGCCCAGCAGAGTGAGGCCCTCACGGGGGCCTCTCTGGGGCACCCTGGGCAAGGAGCCCCAGCCAGTCAGAGCCTCGTGGACCTTAAGCCAGGAGGGGGAGGGCCACTTCCAGGTAAACTTGTTCAGCAGACCCACCCTGAGACTTCAGATTTATGAACCAGATAAAATTAGCAGAGGGAAGAGATTTGCAAGGGTTGGTTTAGTTTGGTAGACTCGCTTACCACAGATTCCCATTAAAACCACAACAGGCGGGAGAAAGGGGGGATCTTCCTGGAATCACCCAGACAGGAAGGCAGAGCACGGGGAAGCACAGAATCAGGCGGGGGGACCACTGAGTGCTGCCTCCGGGTAACGGAATCCCGGAGACCCCGCCGCTGCTTGCTTACCCCTGGGGAGGGGGAGCTCACTCCTTTGTGTGGCCGGGAGAGCTTATTTCTAGAAAACTCTGTCCGTGGGGCCTCCTCAAAAACTGACACCCAACTAGTCTTAATTCTACCCTCCAGGGACCCAGGGAGATTTATTCCAGCTGGGAAAACAGCAGGAAAGGAGCCCAGGAGGACTACCACCTCTTCCCACAGTGGGAACAGGGCTTATGGGCAAACAGGTTACATAAACCTCAGCTGTTTGCTTAAAGCAGGGGTCCCCAACCTCCGGGATCTAAAGCTTGATGACCTGAGGTGGAGCTGATGTAATAATAAAAGAAATAATAAGGTACATGATAAATGTCATGGAATTGAATCATGACCTGAAACCACCACCCACCCCTACCTGTTCCCGGTGGCGCTAGTGGTACAGACCCCGCCTGCCAATGTAGGAGATGTAAGAGACATGGGTTCGATCCCTGGGCTGAGAAGATCCCCTGGAGAAGGGCATGGCCACCCACTCCAGTATGCTTGCCTGGAGAACCCCCATGGCCAGAGGAGCCTGGAGGGTTACAGTCCATGGGGTTGCAAAGAGTCGGACACAACCGTGGGGGTTGAGCACACACACCCCTCCCCAGCCCAGGTCTGTGGAAAAACTCTCTTCCACGAAACTGGTCCCTGGTGCCAAACAGGTTGGGGACCTGTTGGGGACCTGGCTTAAAGCATGGGTTCTCAACCTTGGCTGCACATTGAACTCACCTGGTGAGCCCTAAAAAGTACTGAGGGACCCTGCAGAGGATGTACAGCTGAATGGAAAGCCAGAGAGGCAGGAGGCCAGCCTCCCTCGCCAGATGCTTGGACCTTCCCGGCCAGGAGAGACTCCGGGCAAGCTGCCTAGCCAGGGGCTTGAGCACAGCACATCCGCCACCGCGTTCTGGGGGGACACCCTGGGCGGATGTCCACCTGCAGACACTGTCCACTTACCGAGCCTCTGCCCTGCAGGCTCCCCCAGGCAGCTGTGGGGGTGGCACTCTTGGCCTCCCCGAGACAAGGCTGAGCATGCCTGTGAGACGCCGTGGAGGACACTGCCCTCTAAACCAGAGGTACCACTGCTCCCTGGAATGTCAGCGCCCAGGGCTGCGGGTTTAAGCTGGTCCCGACAATACCCACTCACCGCAATGCCAGCAGGGAGGTGACGGATAGGGACGGCTTCTTGGTTTGCCTGGAACGGTCCAAGCCTGGGCACCAACAACGCCTCAGAAATGGGCAGAATCATGCAGAAGCGACAGAAGTCGTGTGGGGAGTGGGCAGGAGAGGGGAGTGGTGACCGGAAGTGGGTAGTGGGAAGAGTTCCAGGAGCCCGGGAACGTTCTCTAGGGGTTTCTGCCTGGGAGCTGGGTCTCCAGGTGGGGTCATTTTGTAGGAATTCACGGAACCTCATTTATAAAATCTGTGCACGCCCCACCTTGGCTGCTACTTCACTAAAGTAGAAGGGAAGTCCCGGGGCCAGGTGGGGAGTCGGGGATAAAGGCTAAAGGGTCAAGCTCGTGCCGTGCCTTTCTTCCTGTTTAACCTGAGTCTTCTTTGCATCCCAACTGAGTAGACATGCTCTGGTTTGCTTGAAGGTGGCTATGAGGCTCACGTGCCAGGGTAGATCTCAAGGGTCCTCTGAACAAGGGTGTGAAGGGGCAGAGGTGGTAAGGAGATGACCTGAAGATGGATGAGGAGAAAGGATTCTACAATGTTCCCATGGTGACACCCCTCTTGCTGTGCCAGGGCTGAGCAGCAGCTACTGAACAGCACTCATTGATTTAGGCAAGAAATGCTTTAAAAAAAAAAAAAAAATTATTTGGCTGTGTCGGGTCTTGGCTGTGGCACCTGGGCCCTTTGTTGCATCACGGAGGGTCTTTCATTGCAGTGCAGGGGCTCAGCAGTGCGGCTCCCCGTCTGAGCGGCTCAGCAGCTTGCGGATCTTAGTTCCTTGGGATCGAGCCTGGGTCTCCTGCATCGCAAGGTGGATTCTTAACCACTGGACTACCAGGGAAGTACGTGAGAAATGCTTTCAACGACATCAACTTGGGTTTCGATCATAATTTTTTACATGTTTTATATATATATATATACACACATATTTTTTTACCCCAAACCTTTTTCTGAACTGTGGCATAATTTACCATAATGAAATGTGCAGACTTAAGGTGTATGGTTAGATGAATTTTCACAGATGTATACTCCCTTTTAACCAACAGCCCAATCAAGATACTGAACATTTTGGGAGGGGAAAAATTGGGAGATTGGGACTGACATATACACACTCAGTTAAGTCAGTGTTAAGTGTTAGTCGCTTAGTCGTGTCCAACTGTTAGTGACTTCGTGAACTATATATAGCCTGACAGTCTCCCCTGTCCATGGAATTCTCCAGGCAAGAAACTGGAGAGGGTAGTCACCTCCTTCTCCAGGGGATCTTCCAGGAATCAAGATTGCCGGGAGAAATATCAGTAACCTCAGATATGCAGATGACACCACCCTTATGGCAGAAAGTGAAGAGGAGCTAAAAAGCCTCTTGATGAAAGTCAAAGTGGAGAGTGAAAAAGTTGGCTTAAAGCTCAACATTCAGAAAACAAAGATCATGGCATCTGGTCCCATCACTTCATGGGAAATAGATGGGGAAACAGTGGAAACAGTGCCAGACTTTATTTTTTGGGCTCCAAAATCACTGCAGATGGTGACTGCAGCCATGAAATTAAAAGACGCTTACTCCTTGGAAGAAAACTTATGACCACCCTAGATAGTATATTCAAAAGCAGAGACATCACTTTGCCGACTAAGGTCCGTCTAGTCAAGGCTATGGTTTTTCCTGTGGTCATGTATGGATGTGAGAGTTGGACTGTGAAGAAGGCTGAGCGCTGAAGAATTGATGCTTTTGAACTGTGGTGTTGGAGAAGACTCTACATGGGAAATAGATGGGGAAAGAGTGGAAACAGTGTCAGACTTTATTTTTTTGGGCTCCAAAATCACTGCAGATGGTGACTGCAGCCATGAAATTAAAGGACACTTACTCCTTGGAAGAAAAGTTATGATCAACCTAGATAGCATATTCAAAAGCAGAGATATTACTTTGCCGACTAAGGTCCATCTAGTCAAGGCTATGGTTTTTCCTGTGGTCATGTATGGATGTGAGAGTTGGACTGTGAAGAAGGCTGAGCGCCAAAGAATTGATGCTTTTGAACTGTGGTGTTGGAGAAGATTCTTGAGAGTCCCTTGGACTGTAAGGAGATGCAACCAGTCCATTCTGAAGGAGATCAGCCCTGGGATTTCTTTGGAAGGAATGATGCTAAAGCTGAAACTCCAGTACTTTGGCTACCTCATGCGAAGAGTTGACTCATTGGAAAAGACTCTGATGCTGGGAGGGATTGGGGGCAGGAGGAGAAGGGGACAACAGAGGATGAGATGGCTGGATGGCATCACGGACTCAATGGACATGAGTCTGAGTGAACTCCGGGAGTTGGTGATGGACAGGGAGGCCTGGCGTGCTGCAATTCATGAGGTCACAAAGCTGACAGTCGGACACGACTGAGTGACTGAACTGAACTGAACTGAACCTAATCTTGATTTGCTTTCCTGAGAAAGGGGAATTTAAATTTTTCTATCTTTCCTATAAGATATTTTTGTTCTCTGAATCTTGTGTATATGTATGTATTCCTTAATCTACAAATGATTATGGAGGGCCATGAATGCCAGGATCAGAAATGGTCCTCTTAAAGCTCTGATTGCTTGGAGATCTGAATGGGAATACTGCTACTCTATGGGACTTGCCTTAGGGATAACCACCTAACTCAAAGAGAAACACATCAATCTGATAAGCGATATTACTCTACAACAATCCTGACTGAGATTTTTAATCATAGAACCATGTGTGTTACGGGCTTCCCCTGTAGCTCAGTTGGTAAAGAATCTGCCTGCAATACAGGAGACCCAGCTTCTGTTCCTGGGTTGGGAAGATCCCCTGGAGAAGGGAACGGCTACCCACTCCAGTACTCTTGCCTAGAGAATCCTATGGGCAGAGGAGCCTGGCAAGCTACTGTCCATGGAGTAGCAAGAGTCGGACATGACTCAGCAACTAAACCACCATGTGTATTACAAATACCATGTGTATTACAAATTTTTTGATCAGCCGTCTTTTGTTTACCTCTAATTGTGAAGAGGGCATTTTAGTATTTTGAGATGCAACTGACACAAAACATTGTATAAGTTTAAGTTGTACAGTGTGGTGATTTGATACACATATATATAGCAAAATGATTACCACAATAATTCACCTTGCAAAACTACTATTTTTTTTGTAATAAGAATATTTAAGATCTACTTTCTTAGCAACTTTCAAGTATATAATATGGTATTGTTAACTATAGACATCATGCTGTATACTGAATCCCCAGAACTTACTCGTCTTATAACTGGAAGTTTATACCCTTTGACCAACTTCTCCCAATACCTCCAACCCAATACCTCAGCACTTGGCAACCACCATTCTAGTCTCTTATATTATGAATTTGGCTTTTTTAAGATTCCACACATAAGTGAGATCATACAATATTTATCTTTCTCTGACTTGCTTCACTTAGGGGATGAGCATATTGTCCTCAAGTTCCTTCCATGTTGTTACAAATGGTAGGATTTTCCTTTATATTATGGCAGGATAATATTCCTTTTGAGTGTGTGTGTGTGTGTGTGTATCTGTGTCTGTTTATATCACACTTTCTGTACTTATTCATCCATTGGTAGACACTAAGATTGTTTCCATGTCTTAGCTATTGGGAATAATACTGCAATGAACAATGGATATCTCTTCAAGACAGTGATTTCATTTCTTTTGGACATACACCCAGAAGTGAGATGGCTGAATCATATTTAAAATTTTTTAGTTAAAATGTAATTTTTAATTTTTTTACTTAAAAATTTGAAAATAGTTCTATTTTTAATATTTTGAGGAACCACCATACTCTTTTCCATAGTGGTTATATTCCCTCCAACAGTGTACACGAGTCCCCTTTTCTCCATATCCTTGCTGACACTTGTGATCTCTTGTCTTCTTGATGATGGCCAGTCACACAGGAGTGAGGTTTTCAATGTGGTTTGGCTTTCCATTTCCCTGATGATTAATGATATTGAGCACCTTTTCATGTACTTGTTGGCCACATGAAGGTCTTCTTTGGGAAAATATATTCAGTTCCTCTGCCCATTTTTTAAATGAAAATCAATATTAGTCCTTAACTCATTTGTTTCTCAACATATGTTCAAACTCAAATAAGAGTTCTTGGTGCAGCGTCAGCAAAAGAGTGGATAAACACCAAATTCTACCTGTTTCTTTCACAGGATAGCCCTGTGATGTTCAGCCTGGGTTTTATGGAACCTATACTTTTGTGGCTACAGTTACCCTCTGCAGTGATTTTGGAGCCGAAGAAAACAAAATCTGTCACTGTCTCTACTTTATCGCCATCTATTTGCCAAGTAATAGGAATGGATGCCATGATTTTTGTTTTCTGAATGTTTTAAGCCAGCTTTTTCACTCTCTTCTTTCACCTTCATCAAG
Organism: Cephalophus harveyi; assembly: GCA_006410635.1. Taxonomy (NCBI): domain Eukaryota; kingdom Metazoa; phylum Chordata; class Mammalia; order Artiodactyla; family Bovidae; genus Cephalophus; species Cephalophus harveyi. The sequence goes on from SJYT01060655.1 coordinate 31,957, forward strand.
AGGCTTTTTAGTTCCTCTAAGCTTTCTGCCGTTAGAGTGGTATCATTTGAATATCTGAGGTTGTTGATATTTCTCCTGGCAATCTTGATTCCAGCTTTGAGTCATCCAGCCTGGCATTTTGCCGTTGTACTCTGCATATAAGTTAAATGAGCAGGCTGACAATATATAGCCTTGACGTACTCCTTTCCCAATTTTGAACCAGTCTGTTGTTCTATGTTGGCTACTAACTGTTGCTTCTTATTCTGCATACAGGTTTCTCAGGAGACAAGTAAAGTGGTCTGGTATTCCCATCTCTTTCAGAATTTTCCAGTTTGTTGTGATCCATACAGTCAAAGGCTTTCACATAGTCAATGAAGCAGAAGTAGATGTTTTTCTGGAATTCCCTTGCTTTTTCTATAAACCAACAGATGTTGGCAATTTGATCTCTGGTTCCTCTGCCTTTTCTAAATCCAGTTTGAACATCTGGAAGTTCTCACTTCACGTACTGCTGAAGCCTAGTGGGAAACATTTTAAGCATAATCTTGCTAACATGTGAAATGAGTGCAATTATATGGTAATTTGAATATTCTTTGGCATTGCCTTTATTTGGGATTGGAATGAAAACTGACCTTTTCCGGTCCTAGAACATTGCTGAGTTTTCCAAATTTGCTGGCATGTTGAGTTGAGTGCAGCACTTTCACAGAATCATCTTTTAGGATTTGAAATAGCTCACCTGAAATTCCATCACCTCCACTAGCTTTGTTCATAGTGATGCTTCCTAAGGCCCACTTGACTTTACACTCCAGGATGTCTGGCTCTAGGTGGGTGACCACACCATCATGGTTATCTGGGTCATTAAGACCTTTTTTTGTCTAGTTCTGTGTATTCTTGCCACCTCTTCTTAATCTCGTCTGCTTCTGTTAGGGCCTTACTGTTTCTGTCCTTTATTGTGCCCATCTTTACATGCAGTGTTCCCTTGGTATCTCCAGTCTTCTTGAAGAGATCTTTATTTTTTCCTATTCTATTGTTTTCCTCTATTTCTTTGCATTGTTTGCTTAAGAAGGCTTTCTTACCTCTCCTTGCTATTCTCTGGAACTCTGCATTCAGTTGGGTATATCTCTCCCTTTCTCCTTTGCCTTTCACTTTTCTTCTTTTCTCAATTACTTGGAAGCCCTCCTCAGACAACCACTTTGCCTTCCTGCATTTCTTTTTCTTTGGGATGGTTTTGGTCATACCTCCTGTACAATGTTACAAACCTCCATCCATAGTTCTTCAGGCATAATCCCTTGAATCTATCCATCACTTCCACCACATAATCAAAAGCAATTTGATTTAGGGCATACCTGAATGGTCCAGGGGTTTTCCCTACTTTCTTGAATTTAAGTCTGAATTTGGCAATAAGGAGTTCATGATCAGTTCCAGGTCTTGTTTTTGCTGACTGTATAGAGCTTTCCCATCTTCAGGTACAAAGAATATAATCAATCTGATTTCAGTATTGAATATTTGGTGATGTCCATGTGTAGAGTTGTCTCTTTTGGGGCTGGAAGAGGGTGTCTGCTATGACCAGTGCATTCTGCTGGCAAAACTCTGTTAGCCTTTGCCCTGCTTCATTTTGTACTCCAAGGCTAAACTTGCCTGTTACTCCAGGTATCACCTGACTTTCTACTTTTGCATTCCAGTCCCCTATGATGAAAAGGACATTTTTTTTTTTTTTGGTGTTCTGGAAGGTCTTGTAGGTCTTCATATAACCAGTCAACTTCAGCTTCTTTGGCATCAGTGATTGGGACACAGATTTGGATTACTGTAATGTTGAATGGTTTGCCTTAGAGATGAACAGAGATCATTCTGTCGTTTCTGAGACTGCATCCAAGTACTGTATTTCAGACTCTTTAGTTGACTATGAGGGCTACTCCATTTCCTCTAAGGGCTTCTTGCCCATGGTAGTAGATATAATGGTCATCTGAATTAAATTTGTCCATTCCATCCATTTAGTTCACTTTCACTGATAACCTAAAATGTCATTGTTCACTCTTGCTATCTCCTGCTTGACGACATCCAATTTACCTTGATTCGTGAATCTCACATTCCAGGTTCCTACACAATATTCTTTATAGTACTGGACTTTACTTTCACCACCAGACACATCCACAACTGAGTGATATTTCCGCTTGAGCCCAGCCTCTTCATTCTTTCTGGAGCTGTTTCTCCACTTCTCCCCAGTAGTGTATTGGACACCTACCCACCTGGAGTGCTCATCTTCCAGTGTCATATCTTTTTGCCTTTTCATTGTGTTCATGGGGTTCTCAAGGCAAGAATACTGAAGTGGTTTACCATTCCCTTCTCCAGTGAACCACATTTTGTCAGGCCCTAAGTAGCAGAGACATGCCCTTCAGCTGCTCCATGTGGCCAGGTGAGACGCCGGGTGCCCCAGTTCTCCCACCGTTGGTTCTCAAGGAGCACACAAACCTTCACCGGGCACCATGCACCAGTCAACATGCCGCCCAAAGGCACTGCTGGAGTCCCTGGGCCTTAGTTGGCATTTAATAACCACCTTGAAGAGATAGACTTTGGAATCTCACAGATTTGAAGCCATATGCTATCCACGTGACTTATAATCTGTGCAAATGTGGCAAACAACCTTTCCTAATCTGTGTGTGTGTGTTAGTTGCTCAGTCGTGTCCGACTCTTTGTGACCCCATGGACTGTAGCCTGCCAAGCTCCTCTGTCCATGGGATTCTCCAGGCAAGAACACTGGGGTAGGTTGCCACTTCCTTCTCCAGGGTATCTTCCCGACCCAGGGATCAAACCTGGGCCTCCTGCATTACAGGCGAATACTTTAAGTATGGATAATTAATCGCTTCCTTGAGGATTAAGTGAAATACTATATGTAAAGCACTTTCATAGTTCTTCAAGGGTGCTAATTGTTCAAATAAAAGTAATGAGAAGTGTGATTCCTGTGGAATAGCAGGAATAAATAAACTATGGAATAAATAATAAATAAATAAATAAAATATGGAATAAATAAACTCCACCCTGTGTCTCACACTGAATACAACTAACAACCTTAGCCAGAATTCATGGAGCAATTATATGAGGACACTGAAAGGAAAACAGTAGCAGGCTGATGGAGGCATGGAACTAGAATTGGAAATACCCCCCCAAACAGCAGTCACTTTCTCCGTTTTCTTTTCTTTGATATTTCCTATCCTGGATCAATGGCAGTTCAAAACCCAGAACAGTTTGCTGGGTATGGAAAGAAATAGCTTCAGGAGATGCCCTCTATTATTTATCTTTAAAAAAAAAAAAAAAAAAAGATATTTAGCCCCTATGGGGAAATTCCCTGTTTCCATTTGTTTTGTTTTTCCTTTCTCTCCAGTCCCAGTCCCCAAACAGTGCATTAGCAACTGCAGACGCAGCGGCAGTCAAGTAGATACTTAAAACCTTGGGGAAGAGGAACTCTTATTCTGGTCAGAGAAACTGGTCCCTAGGATATCCCCACTTTTTTTTTCTCTCTTTCTCTCCTCTTGCTGCTCAGTCCTAGAGGTGCATAGTCATGGGATGTGTACAGCAGAATTAAATTGTTGTTTTTCTAGCCAGAGGAAGAGGAAGAAAAACCTCTGAGAGCCACAAAGAGTAGGGAAGAATCTCAGAAAGGAGGGAACTTAAAAAAAACAACTTTATAATTGTATCTGAAATGAGCTTGCCTGCCAGGGGATCCATGTGCATAAATCTAACCTCAAACATTCTACCAAGATTTTTGAGAAGTGATTACAGGGGAAACCATTGCTCAGACCCCAGGTGGTCATGGGGTGGTACACAAGTGGGACAGATTCAGATAACACTGCAAAAGTTTTGAAACTAAATTAACAATAGAACCATAGTTCACAGAATTAGGTAGGAAAACTGTTACCCAAAACTAACCAGATTTTACAAGTTCCACATCAGATTTGAACAAAATTGAAAATCACATATAATAATATTAAGAACTGCTAATATACAGTACAAAATTCCTTACAAGTGAGGAAGAAAGAAAATATCAACATTTAGCAAGGGAAAAGGCAATTAAGTAATACCAAACCCCGGGTAGGGCTTCCCTGGTGGCTCAGTGGCAAAGAATCCACCTGCCAATGCTGGAGATGTGGATTCAATCCTTGGGTCGGGAAGATCCCCTGGAGAAGGAAATGGCAACCCACTCCAGTATTCTTGCCTGGAGAATCCCATGGACAGAGGAGCCTGACAGGCGACAGTCTATGGAGTTGCGAAAGAGTCAGACACAACTTAGTAACTAAACAACAACCACAACAAAATGCAAACTAGAACCACAATGAGAAACCACCATACACCTAACCAAATGGCTAAAATTATTTTTAAACATAAAATGCCAAATGCTGGCAAGAATGTGAAGCAGCTAGAACTCTCATACGCTGCTTAGTTCAGTTCAGTTCAGTTCACATTCGTGTCCAACTCTTTGCAACCCTATGGACTGCAGCACGCCAGGCTTCCCTGTCCATCACCAACTCCCAGAGTTTACTCAATCTCATGTCCATTGAGTCAGTGATGCCACTGAACCATCTCATCCTCTGTCATCACCTTCTCCTCCTGCCTTTAATCTTTCCCAGCATCAGAGTCTTTTCCAATGAGTAACTTCTTCAAATCAGGTGGCCAAAGTATTGGAGTTTCAGCTTCAGCATCCGTCCTTCCAATGAATATTCAGGACTTATTTCCTTTAGGATGGACTGGTTGAATCTCCTTGCAGTCCAAGGGACTCTCAAGAGTCTTCTCCAACACCACAGTTCAAAAGCATCAATTCTTCAGCACTCAGCTTTCTTTGTGGTCAACTCTCACAATCCATACATGACTACTGGGAAAACCATAGCTTTGACTAGACAGACCTTTGTTGGCAAAGTAATGCCTCTGCTTTTTAATATGCTGTCTAGGTTGGTCGTAACTTTTCTTCCAAGGAGTAAGCGTCTTTTACTTTCATGGCTGCAATCACCATCTGCAGTGACTTTGGAGCCCAAGAAAATAAAGTCTGTCACTGTTTCCATTGTTTCCCCATCTATTTCCCATGAAGTGATGGGACCAGATGCCATGATCTTAGTTTTCTGAATGCTGAGCTTTAAGCCAGCTTTTTTCACTTTCATCAAGAGGATCTTTAGTTCTTCACTTTCTGCCATAAGGATGGTGTCATCTGCATATCTGAGGTTATTGATATTTCTCCCATCAATCTTGATTCCAGCTTATGCTTCTTCCAGCCCAGCGTTTCTCATGATGTACTCTGCATGTAAGTTAAATAAGCAGGGTGACAATATACAGCCTTGACATACTCCTTTTCCTATTTGGAACCAGTCTGTTGTTCCATGTCCAGTTCTAACTGTTGCTGTTATGAATCTGTTGTTCATACAGATTTCTCAAGAGGCAGGTCAAGTGGTCTGGTATTCCCATCTCTTTCAGAATTTTCCACAGTTTATTGTGATTCAAACAGTCAAAGGCTTTGGCATAGTCAATAAAGCAGAAATAGATGTTTTTCTGGAACTCTCTTGTTTTTTTCATGATCCAGAGGATGTTGGCAATTTGATCTCTGTTCCTCTGCCTTTTCTAAATCCAGCTTGAATATCTGGAAGTTCACAGTTCATGTACTGTTGAAGCCATATACTTCTCATGGGAATGCTGCTCATGGGAATGAAAAATGCTGCTTATGGGAATAAAATGAAAATCGGAAGAATGAAAATGCTGCTCACGGGAATGAACAGTGGTACTGCCATTCTGGAAAAGCAGTTGGAAGATTTTAGTAAAGTTAAACATACACTTGCCCTATGACTCGCAGTTCACTCCTGGTATTTACCCCAGAGAAATGAAAACATATGTTCACCCAAAAATCTGTGCAGGAATCTTAGTAGCATATTTTATGACTAGATAAACCTTAGTATTTATCTATTCATAAATACCAAATACTGGGAAAAAGCCCAAATGCCCTTGAACAAATGAAGGGATAAGCAAGCAGTGATATACCCATGTAAAGGTGTACTACTCAGTAATAAAAAAAGAATGAATCAAAGATACATGCAACTACATGAATGAATCTCAGTGATATTATGCTAAGTGAAGGAAGCTAGTTGCAAAAGGTTACATAGTCTCTGCTTCCACTGATGTGACTTTCCGAGAAAAGTTAAACTGTAAGAGCAAAGAATAGATCAATGGGTACCCAAGGCTTGGGGGGAGAGGAGGGTTTGGCTAAAAGGGAAGCAAAAAAGAAAGAACACTTTCTTTTGGCCAACAATTTGTGATGAAATCGTTCTGTCTTCTGACTGCAGTGATGGTTATATGAAATTATACACGTGTTAGAACTGCACACCAAAAAAGTCCGTTTTTACTATTGTAGTTGTTGTTGTGTAGTTGCTAAGTAGTGTCCAACTCTTTTGTGACCTCATGGACTGTAGCTCCTCTGTCCATGAAGTTCTCCAGATGAGAATACTGGAGTGGGTAGCCATTCCCTTCTCTGGGCGATCTTCCCGACCCAGAGATTAAACTTGTTCTCCTGATTGGCAAGCGGATTCTTTACCACTGAGCCACCAGGGAAGCCCATTTTTACTATATGTAAATTTTGAAAATAATTGTAAAATAATAGCAATTGATACAGTTTATATGGTTTCAGATAAGACTTTAAGTAACTCTTTTTAATTGCAAAATGCTGGCTAATTATCTTGTTACACATAAACCCTAAGAAAAACACTTGCTGCAGAACTTAACTTAAAAAGGTGCGCCTCGGTGCTTGAAGAGCAGCTGCCTGCGTTCCAGTCTCCTTTCCTCCCTCTGGTGCCCTCACTTTCCTATCCCCTCTCAGTTGCTCTGCTCTGTCTCCACTTCTCTCACCTCCTTCTTTTCTGTGCTTTTGTCATCATCCTAGCCTAACTAGTCATATATTAACCTGAGGTATGTGTTTTACATTATATTTTTTGCCACTTAAAAAAAAAAAACTTATACTCCTTGTTTTTTTTTGTTTCTAGTTGAATGACTTGAACACTTTATATTTCTCCCTCAAAATTAAAATATCCTGTCAAATTACTTAAAGTTGATTTTTACCTGGGAATGATTTTCAACACTGACATTTCCCCCTTAGTTGCTCAGGAGTTCTCAAGAAAAAAACAAAAATTTCCTCTTGCTCTGGTCAGGTTAAAAGGCACATTTTTTCCGCTTAAAGTTGATATAACTTTCATTGTCTTACATTATGAAGATTAAAGTTTATATAGTCTAGATCTTTTTTTTAAAAAAACAATTACATCAAAAGTGAAATTGCACATTTAAAAAAAATTTCTTTGGAGAGAGGCACGTACAGCAATAGCGCATTCATTTTTAGGTATATAAGCCCTCTGAAGTCAAGATATTTGTTTGCAACTAAGCAGCTACCCATAAAACAATCATCTCAGAGACTGATTTAAGGTTAACTTACAAATGGTTGGTGACAAACAAGCAGCCATTTGTATGTAAAGGTGATAATCAGGAATTAAATTGAGCATTAGAAAAGATGTCAGATTATGAAGAAAAATAGTTTTGAGAGATTGTATTAAGGAAAAGATTTTAACTAGACTTACATGGTGATCATTTCATGATATATAAAATTATTGAAACATGTCGTACACCCAAAACTAACATAATATTATAAGTCAATTCTACTTTAATAATAAAAAAAGATGAGCTACCGTAAGAAAAAGAAGAAAAAACCTGCTTGTGGATTTACAACGTAAAGGCTAAAAAAAGTTTGGTAGACTAAGAATTTCTGTACAAATAGAAAATTTGAACCAGCTAATCAAATAACAAGATAGCTCTTTTGCATAAACCAAAGAGAAAAGATGTCTTACTCTTATCTCCATTGCCATCTTCATGTTTTATTCCACTATCCTTTTCATCTTCATCTTCTGAGTTTTCAACTTCCTGAATAACCATCCTTTTCCCCTTGGTTTGAGTATTAGATGCAGGTTCAGAATTTTTCAGATCTCTTTCAACCTCTGACAAGGTTTTCTACAACATAATCACCATGTTAAAGAAAATTTTTTTCTTTAGTAAAAAATACAACTATTCTTGCAGGTAATAACATGAAGATATTGAAAAGTAAGTAAAGATAAACTAAGATAAAGCTTTTTATGGTGGTCTTTATTTTTCTTTTCAAACAACTTCATTGATTTCTCTGATTATAATTATATATTTCTATTATAAAAAAATTAAAGTATAACAAGCATAAAAAAGGAAAAAAACTATCTGCAATCTTGCCTCTCAGATAAACTACAGATATTCTGATAATTATCTTCCTAGATATGTTTATATGCATATAAACTTGCAGACATGTCCAAAAGTTTTATAAAAATTAAACCATACAGCTGCTGCTGCTGCTGCTAAGTTGCTTCAGTTGTCTCCGACTCTGTGCGACCCCATAGACAGCAGCCCACCAGGCTCCCCCGTCCCTGGGATTCTCCAGGCAAGAACACTGGAGTGGGCTGCCATTTCCTTCTCCAATGCATGGAAGTGAAAAGTGAAAGTGAAGTCGCTCAGTTGTGTCCAACTCTTAGCGACCCCATGGACTGCAGCCTACCCGGCTCCTCCATCCACAGAATTTTCCAGGCAAGAGTACTAGAGTGGGGTGCCACTGCCTTCTCCGAAACCATATTACACATGCTTTTAAAGAGTAATATTTAAAGGTTTGGCAGATTTACTTGTATCCCATCGTAAAGGAAATCAACCCTGAATATTCATTGGGGGGACTGATGCTGAAGCTGAAGCTCCAATACTTTGTCCACCTGATGCAAAGAAATGACTCATTTGAAAAGATCCCGATGCTGGGAAAGACTGAAGGTGGGAGGAGAAGGGGATGACAGAGGATGAGATGGTTGGATGGCATTACCGGTTCGACAGACATGACCTTCAAGCTTATGTCAGGTACCCTGGCCACCAAGTTCCATGGGGGCAGCAGAAGGCCCAGATAGGTACTACACACTCAGTGGGTCTGTGTCACAGCTGAGGAATCTCACATTTAGAAAACTCAACACCCATATTTTATAATGTTGTTGTTGTTCAGTTACCCAGTCATGTCCAATTCTTTGCGACCCCATGGACTGCAGCACTCCAGGATTCCCTGTCCTTCACTATCTCCTGGAGTTTGCTCAAATTCATGTGGATTGAGTTTGTGCCATCCAACCATCTCAGCCTTCACATATGAAGAGCCAACCCACTGGAAAAGACCCAGATGCTGGGAAAGACTGAGGGCAGGAGGTGAAGGGGGAAACAAAGGCTGAGATGGTTGGATGGCATCAACTCAATGGACATGAGTTTGAGCAAACTCCAGGAGCCAAACTGTCGCAAAGAGTTGGACATGACTGGGCAACTGAACAATAACAACAGTATAAAATATGGGTGTTGGGACATGAGTTTGAGCAAGCTCCGGGAGTTGGTGATGAACAGGGAAGCCTTGGCTCATTGCTTTGCCATGCCATGAGTAACAAAGTCTTCTGTGCCTGACCCAGGAGTCCTGTATATTCTTCTAGGCCACCTTGCTAAGTTTTAAATAGGGTAAAGTCTCAGACCCTTCACAGTTTTTGACACTTAACTCCACTCTCTAGGTCTGAACACAGATTCCCTAAGTACATATCTGAGTCAGTTTACTGTCAATGATGCTATGCTTACCATACAAGTTAAAGGAAGAAACACTCTTTTATGGCCATTAAGCTCATGCCTAATCCCACCTAGGAACTTCTACACCGCTCTGCATAATAAACTGAAATTGGCTCAAAGAAAAGGATTGCCTACAACGCTGTAGGAAAGAGAAAATTATTTATCCTTTAGGAGTAGGTTAATGATTTTGTACAATTTAAGAGTTCGCTTTCTTTCATTTCAAATACAGGTTAACACCGGGGGCGTCTGAGATGTATCTACTATTTAAAGTTGTGTCCTATTCATTCCTCAATAGCATTTATCCAGCAAGGCTGGTATCATCTTAACATAAACCCAGAAAAAGCAAACTATAGAATTAGGTGAGGGATTGCTTTCTGTACTTACTTTGGCCAACTCATTATCAGGTTCAACAGCCAGTACTTTATTCAAGTCTTCTATAGCTTCCTGGAGCTTGTTTTGATGCTTATATGTGGTGGCACGGCGCAGAAGAGCTGAAAATTTACCAAAATAAAAGTTATATTTTTTTAACAGATGGCATTCTGATTATGAAACATTTTTCAAGGGGAAGAATTTAGAAGGCAGTTGTGCAAACTAGACCCATTTTCATATTCTTACAAATATAGAAAATGATCCTGAGGTCAAACAGAAGAGGCTGCAATAAAAAACTGTCCCTTCCAACAGTCTGGCCCTCTGACAGCTCCAGGCTCTGCCAGTTCCTCCAAGGCTGAGAGACTCCACATCTTAACCCTTTGGAGGCACCACGCTGTGCTACAATATTGGGAAGCTCTTCACTAATTAATAATATGTTCCTCCTTATAATCATCACGACTATTATTTCTACTTTCTGAAAACTTAAAAAGCCTTTCATTTAAATGTGGTATTTATATTAAAAACCAAGCACCTAACTCAGAATATGGGTCCTTAGTGAAGTCTTTATAGCAATCTAAAATGAACAGGAACTGAGAGAATCTTGATGTTTAAGTCAGCAAAGTTCAGAAATTGCACACTTTGGTAAACTGTATCAGAGAATTTTTGAAGGTTACAGCCTCTAATTTGATAATTTTTAATACTAAAATGAATGCCTTCATAGTCCCATCATGATTATGTCATAAGAGAACTTTGTGTAGTAAGCCATGATTTTGAAAAGAATCAGGCTTTGTAATTCTGGAATTTACATCTCATTCTGTAATTTAACTCTGTAATTTATATCTGATTTATTTTAATAACACTATTTTAAAACATAAATTTGGCTAGTTTGATTTTAGTCTTAGAATGAGCCAGGAAAAATCTAGAAGATAAATAATTTCATCATTAATATAAACAAAATAATAGCATAAGTACAAATTGAGCTATTACTGTTCCTACTCAGATTTCAGAAGCAACTGTCCATAAAGAAATATTCATCATATAACAATTACTATTTTTAAAAACTCTTCATTTTGGAAATATTTTCAGATTTACAGAAAGTTGCAAAGCTAATACAGATAGTTCTCATATACCCCCACCCAGCTTTAAGGCTAACATCTTACATAACTATATTTGCCAAAACTAAGAAATATTGTTAACTAAACATTAGGCTTTATGTGAATTTCACCAATTTTTCCACTAATGTCCGTTTTCTGCTTCAGGTTATAACCATATACCATGCTGCATTTAGAACAATTAATTTTTGAGTAAAAAATAAAGTTTCAAAGAGGATGATATTTATCCACTTAAGAAAATCTAAGAATTCTTAATGTTTTATGGCCACACTGATTACTAGATTTGGCTCTGTTAAATTTGCTTTTTTTAATATAGTGAAGATTCTGGTGCTTAAGAAATTATTCAAACGGGGAAGAATGAAAACAGAAGGCCATTCTCGTGCAGAAGAGTAGCACAGTGGTTGAACGTGGGCTCTGGAGTCTCATCCAGTCGGGTCCTGGCTCTGTCACTTACCAGCTGGGTGACCTTAGGTGAGTTGTGCAGTCTCTCAATATGTCCATGTCCTTTTGTAAAATGAGTGTGCTAGTAACAGCTGTTGTTGTTTAGTTGCTAAATCATGTCTAACTCTTTTGCGAACCCGTGGGCTGTGTAGTCCGCCAATCTCCTCTGTCCTTGGGATTTCCCAGGCAAGAATACTGAAGTGGGTTGCCATTTCCTTCTCCAGGGGATCTTCCCAACCCAGGGATCAAACTCGTATCTCCTGCATTGGCAGGCGGGTTCTTTATCACTAAGCCACCTGGCAAGTCCACTAAAAACAGTACCTGCACCTTTACTGAGCTGTTGTGAAAAGTAATGGAGTTAATATATGTACTACATATATTAATTGGGGGCCTGGCACATGGTGGTGTAGAGACCGTAAAACCTTTATGGGCACCTGCCTAAAGCTAGGACCCCACCCATATCCTGTGATCGAGACAACATACAAGCAAAGAATAACTTTACTGGGGAAGGGAGGGCATCCGTGATGATGACAGTTGGGCTGATGCACCAGGATCCATCCTCAGCACACCCATGGTTTCTGCCCACCCATGTTTGTAGGCATGTGAAAAAAAAAGCAAGTGGTTGTATTTATCTGAATCTATAGTATTTAGAAATAGAATGAATCTATTATAATTTATGCCTCTCCCTTTTGGAATGACTCCTTGGTAACAGAAAAGGAGAGGAGAGTCTGACTTGCATACTTCAGGCTTGGATCACAAGAAGGTGGTAGGAAATCAGAACAGAGGATGGGTATTGGTGGAAAGATGTAGTCAGCTTTGGACACACTTAATTTAAAATGGTCTATGGACATCTAGGTGGAAAAACCCAAAAAGCAGCTGGTGGAACATTCTAGAGCTCTGGTGTGGGCTTATTAATAAATATTTTAAAAATCTATATTAAATCATATTTAAATTTATTTTTTAGATAAAAAGATACAGCTCAATAAGCCAGTCAGAAAAAGATAAATACTGTATGACTTAATTTGTATGAGGTACCTAGGATAATAAAATCACAGAGACAGAGAGTAGACTGGTGGTTGCCAGAGGCTGGAGTGGGTAGAGAGGACAAAGAGTTGCTATTTCATGGGTACATTTTCAAGATTAAAAAAGTTCTGCAGGTGGACAGTAGAGCTGACTGCACAACAATATGAATGTACTTAAGACCACTGAACTCTGTACTTAAAAATGACTAAGATGGTAAAATTTTGTGCTATGTCCATTTTACCACAATTTTTTAAAAATTGAAAGGAAACAGAAACCCCACAAACTACAGATCAAATGCAAGCATGAGATATTTCTTTAAAAATGCATGTAGGACTTCCCTGGTAGTCCAGTGTTTAAGAATCCAGCTGCCAATGCAGGGAACATGGGTTCGATCCCTGGTTGGGGAAATAAGATCCAACAGCCTGAGGGGAACTAAACCCATGCACCACCGCTGCTGAAGCCCACGTGCTCTAGAGCCCCTGCTCCACAACAAGAGAAGCCGCTACAGTGAGAAGACTGCGCATCACAACGAAGAGTGGTTCCCACTCGCTACAGCTAGAGAAAGCCTGCGGGCAGCCAGGAAGACCCAGTGCAGCCAAAAACAATTAAAAACAAAAACATGCACACTTTATTCAATCATCTGGGATTATAGCTACATCAGTGCAAGTAATTAAGAAGTTAAATCCCAAGTTAAACTTGAAATTCAAAGTAACTTGAGGAAGGTAATGATTCACATATAGAAATCTGAGTTTATTTGAATTTTTTTAGTGTAAACATAATGAGTGTCTACAAATGACCTTCAACAGATGGTGCTGCAAATTTAAAGGTATTCTCTGAATATTTTTTACCCTTTAAGTTCCCAGGTTCTAACTCCAAGACCTTTTCACAGTCCTGAAAAGCACTGTTCCAGTTCTGCAGTTTGAGTTCTGCTTGAGCGCGATTGTTGTAAGCTGCTATGGTGGGAAGCACGGATAAGCTCCTGTAAAAAAGACACTTTTTAAAAAGTTTTTAATATTTTATTGTGGTAAAATGTATGAAAGAGACATTAATGTCAACAAGCGAATGGCAGGAAAACAAAATGGAGAAACTCAGCCAAAGTTAGAAGCTAAAACAATCATAGCTCATGTTGTGGGTAGAATTGCATCCCCTCAAATTGGTATGTTGAAGTCTCACCACCCCCAGCACCTCAGGATATAACTATACTTGGAGATAGTCTTGAAAGAGATGATTAAGTTAAAGTGAGGTCATGAGGGTGTTTCCTAATCCAATATGACTAGTATCCTTATAAGAAGACACACCTAGAGGAAAGATCCCTTGAGGACACAGAGGGAAGATGGCCACAGACAAGCCAAGGAGAGAGGCCTTAGAAGAAACCAAGCTGCAGACTCCTTGATGTCAGGCTCCCAGCCTCCAGAGCTGTGAGGCAACACATTTCTGTTGTTTAAGTTGGTCAGTTTGTGGCAGTTTGCAGGGCAGCCCCAGCAAATTAACACAGCATGGGCTGTCAAAAGTAATAACATAAAATTCCACAAACCACTAAATCAATGTTTAGACAGATGCTTAAGTTTCTAGTGAAAAGGTTTAAAATTGATTCTGGCTTTAGAAGTGACATGATCATTTAAATACCCGTATTGTTGCTGCTAAGTCACTTGAGTTGTGTCCGACTCTTTGCAACTCCATGGACTGTAGCCCGCCAGGCTCTTCTGTCCATGAGATTCTCCAGGTAAGAATACTGGTGAGGTGAGGTGAAGTCACTCAGTCGTGTCCGACTCTTTGTGATCCCATGGACTGTAGCCTATCAGGCTCCTCCGTACATGGGATTTTCCAGGCAAGAGTGCTGGAGTGGATTGTCATTTCCTTATCCAGGGGAACTTCCCGACCCAGGAATCGAACCCGGGTCTCCCACATTGCAGGCAGACGCTTTACCGCCTAAGCCACCGGGGAAGCCCTACTGGAATACTGGAAGCCACCAGGGAAGCCCTACTGGAATACAGGGAAGAATACTGGAATGGGTAGCCATTCCCTTCTCCAGGGGATCTTCCCAACCCAGGGATCAAACCCAAAGCTTCCGCATTGCAGGCAGATTCTTTACCATCTGAGCCACCAGGGAAGCCCTAAATACCCACACAGATCTCCTCAAAAAAAGCCAGTTTAGTTGATATCAAATTTTTTTTTCTTTTTTTTACTTTTTGGGGACAATTTCCTAGTTAAAAAAAAAAAACAACAAGCAAACAGTGATCAACCACAACTAATACCCTTTGTTAAATTATTATTGTGTTAACAGATACAAAATTAGTCTGTTATCTAAAAGTAGATTTAACGATTAGGAAATAATCATAATCTTACCAAAGGATTTTAATTGAAGGAAACAGAAAAGAGCAGCAGTAATTGAGGAATACAGACCTTAAGAGAGTAAGTTTTTATAAGTAATTATATTGCATTTATATCCATACACTAAGGGTATGAATGCAATATAATTAATGAAAAGAAGAATTTTAAACCTACCTGGCCATTGCTTATAAAATTTATTTGAAATGCTGTAAAATAATGCTAGGGACTTCCCAGGTGGTCCAGTGGCTAAAACTCTATGCTCCCAATCCAGTGGGCCAGGGGGTTGAATCCCTGGTCAGGGAACTAGATCCTGCATGCTGCAACTAAGAGCTTGCATACCACAACTAAAAGATTCCACACAGCACAGTGGGAGATCTAAGACCCTGCCTGCCGCAACTAAGACCTAGTGCAGTCAAATAAATAAATACTCTCTATCTAGTTTTAAAATAATGTATTCCTAAATATAGGAATAATAAGGGTATTGGTACACTGAATCTTCTAAATCCAGCATTAGAATATCAGATAAAAACAGAAAACTCACACAAAAAGTGTCCATTTATTAAGATCATTAGTGGAGATTTCCGAAGCAAAAATACTGGAGTGGGTTTTCATTTCCTTCTCCAAGGGATCTTCCCAGCCCAGGGATCGAACCCACATCTCCTGCATTGGCAGGCAGATACTTTATTGCTGAGTCACCTGGGAAGCCCCACAAGATCATTAAAGATGAATATAAACAAATCACATGGTTGGGTAGCAATCAAACATAGAAAATACATGTAAGAATAAATAAAACAAGAGCCTGACACTGAGTACCTCCCACATGCCAGACATTAAACATTAAACTCACTTAATCCTCATTATAATGCACAGAGGAGGAATTACTGCTTTCCCAATCTTACAGATGAGAAAACAGATGGGGCAGAAAGGTTAAGTAACATGCCCAAGGCCACAAGCTTGAGAATGGTAGAGTTAAGATTCAGACCTCAGTGGTTTACTCTAGCACCTGTTCTCTTACCATCATGTTACCCTGCCTTTCAGCGACTTGTTTTATTTAATCCTCACAGCTGCTCTGAGGTTGGCACTATTATAGTCTCATCACATTGAGATGTCTGAGACAAAAGAGGTGAAGAATCTACCCAAGGCCTGAAAAGTGGCAGTTTGAATTCCCTTAACCACTGCAATATGCTGCCTTAATTCTTCACCTCTGTGATTTCTTCAAAGAGGAAGACAAGAAAAGGTTTGTTCCCTGTAATAGACAAGAGATTCTCCACTGGTGGAAATCTATAAGAAGAGAGAAAACAATACCAGAACTGACATCCACCTGCCTAAACAGGGGAGGTTGAACTGAATGAATGATACCTTAATATTCACTTTATATGTTCACTTCAACAGCTGAACAAACTTCTTTAGAGACACAAACAACGTTTTTTATTTTTTAAAAACTTATCTCCAAAGGTAGAAGCATGATTTTACAGCATTTAGTTCTATTAATAAGATAGCATTAGTGGTTCTATAAGCACAGTTTGTCTATAACAGTATTTTAAGAAATTAGCTTACTTTTCACAGACTATAAGAGCTTCATACGTTCATACAAGCATACAAAGAACATGTACTGTGAACCAGGTGTCTGTTAGGCATTAGGGGTCCAATGGTATTTTTAAAAATGACAAGTGGGCTCAATCTTACAGACTTTATAGTTCAGGGATTGCCAGATCACGCAAATTTGAATCGTACCTCCAACAGATATTACAAAGAGGTAAAATTACTATATGGGTTTGCAAATTTGGCAGTGGCAGGGGTGGGGGTGTTGGTGCGGTAACTGAGTTGGGTGGAGGTTTAACCTGGTCTGAGAAGTAAAGGAAAACTTCACAAAAAAAGTAAGGCATGGGCTGAGATCTGGATAATAAGTTAGAATTAACTAAATAAGTAGAGGAAAGAGTATTCTAGACAGAGGCTCGATATATGCAAAGGCCCTGTGGTGGGAGGTAGTACCATAAGTACGAGAGCCGGGCAGTCTACTATAGAACCTGAGTTTTTAACCTCTTTCCTGAATGAACTTTCTGTTGAGTTCTATCCAGACAGCTTCTATTTCCTCTGTAAAATAGTAAAGTTAGAAACTCTGTCAAACATGGGAGTGGAGTGGGAGCTTGGAGTTAAGAAAAGTATTGAAAAAACAAGGCAAACACAAGTGAATTTATGATAAATTTCAAGTACAATATACTGAGTGATTAGGACACATTATTTAGCTTATTTATATCATTTCAACAATTAACACTATCATTTTTTAAATGACAAGATTAAACCACATCAAAAATCTGCTCACCGAGTATAATACTTTACAGCTTCTTCATAATCTCCTGACTTAAAAGCTTCATTTCCTTTTTCCTTTTCACGAGTAGCCAGAAAATCCTTTTCCTTTTCAGTTAGACCTAGAAATAAATGTTATCTGCTGTAAGTAAAAATATAACTTGATAGAATTTTCCAAATTTAAATCCAAAAATGCTTATTTTAACAGAAGCAGAAAACTATAAAAACAAAAGAAAATAAAAGGTTTCCTAAGTTTATGATATTTCTATTCTTTTTAATCATTCAGAATTTCTGAAGGTTTAGATTTCTCAATAATTGTTTTGCTTTACTTTAAAGGTACTATGTACCTGTGGACTTCAAGTTAACAGAAAGTGCTTCATCTTTTTGTTTGGAGGAAAAGAAATTTGAAGGATTTGGACAAAAAAGATTTGAAAAAGGGAATGAAAACTGAATCACGGTTAAAAAAAATAGGTTTACATATTCATATATTTTTAAGTCTTATTACATTTAAGTATCATAACTATTATTACTCATAAAATTAAGAAGTTTAAGGATAGAATGGAATTTGTTAGAGGTGGTCAGCCCTAGGAGAAAATTCATAAACTTTTCATGGAAATATGCAACACTTAAAGAGAATGTCTTTGGGTCAACAGCTTTTATTATCATTCAAAAAAGTTAAAGACTACTAAATCATTCCTATTTTCCCCCCATTACCTGCTGTATCTAGTCTTGTCTCAATTTTAGACAAATGTGATTTGTTGTTTATTACAGTTCTTTCTTTATCTTCATCAAGTTTTGCACATTCTTTTTCCACATCAAATCTTAAATGAAAGAACAATAAAAAACTAGGAAAAAGCTCAATACAAACAAGAGAATAAAACTTATTATTGGTACTCTTGTATCCATAACGGGCTTCCCTGGTGGCTCAGAGGTTAAAGCGTCTGCCTCTAATGCAGGAGACCCAGGTTCGATCCCTGGGTTGGGAAGATCCCCTGGAGAAGGAAATGGCAATCCACTCCAGTATTCTTGCCTGGAGAATCCCATGGACGGAGAAGCCTAGTAGGTTACAGTCCATCGGGTCGCAAAGAGTCGGACACGACTGAGCGACTTCACCTCACCTCACCTCACCTGTATCCATATCACTGTGCCTTTAGAAATAATATTCCAAAAATATATGGTAGGTTTGTATTAGAAGTCACCTGTATTTTTTCCTAAAAAACACAGAATTTAGCGACTTTCCTGGTGGCTCAGACGGTAAAGCGTCTGTCTACAATGCGGGAGACCCAGGTTGGGAAGATCCCCTGGAGAAGGAAATGGCAATCCACTCCAGTACTATTGCCTGGAAAATCCCATGAACAGAGGAGCCGGGTAGGCTACAGTCCATGGGGTCGCAAAGAGTCGGACACGACTGAGCGACTTCACTTCACTTCACTTAAATATTAATCAGACCTAAATTGTGCAGAACTTTGTTATTAATTACAGTAGTGACTAATTTCTCTTAATTTAAAAATTTGTTATTTTGGATGAGTAAATATTACATTAGTTATTTTTGGTTACTCATAAATAAAAGGATGCCATAGTTTTTGATTTAATGAAAAAACAAAATCAAGAGTGCTTAATCCAAATACTCTTAGTACTCTACTGACATAACTTACATTTGATATGTTCAGGTTTAAAATAATTGAGGAGTTATTACAGTATTTTATGACAGTGAATTTTTACTGACAATTTTGTATAAAGAAATATAAAACATACTTATCCCACTCTGCATAATCTCTCGGAATTTTCTTTTTAGCTGGTCTACTTTTAGAATTCTTTTCCTAAAAGAATAAAATGATATTTTATGAGATATTTAATATAAGATTAGCATATTTTCCTACAAAGGTGAAGTATTGGCTTATGATACATGAATGGATAAGAATAAGTTACCCTTGAAGTTAGGACAGCTTCAGTATTATAATTATTAACATAATAATACAGAGCAGATCAATTATGAGAGTGATGAATAGGACTTTAGGTACATATGTAAAACTTTAAAACTTACATGTGTGAAATGTGATTATTATTGATTTTCTTATAATGAAAAAGTAGGAAACTATCATTCATTCTTTTAAAACCTAGGCATTGAAGAAATAGCTACTTTGCTGTATTAGAGCTGTTTTCCTGGTGGCTCAGAGGTTAAAGCGTCTGCCTCTGATGCGGGAGACCCGGGTTCGATCCCTGGGTCGGGAAGATCCCCTGGAGAAGGAAATGGCAATCCACTCCAGTATTCTTGCCTGGAGAATCCCATGGGCGGAGAAGCCTAGTAGGTTACAGTCCACGGGGTCGCAAAGAGTCGGACACGACTGAGTGACTTCACCTTCACCCTTGCTTGCAATGACAGATACCCAAGTTGGACTAATTTGGTTTAAAAAGAATAATGTACTGGTTTATGTAACCAAATGTATGAAAGGGCTGGGATATTGCTGGATAAAGGATTCATATACCCTCTCTCTATAGCTCTTCCTCTCTCCACCTGTCTTCTCTTCCCTAGAAGTCTCTGCTTCTCTCTGCCTGATTGCTTGCTTTCTCTGTGCAGTAGGAAATGTGGCTTTACTCAGTCTGGGATTATAACCTCACTGGTTTCCCAATCAGAAGGGAAAAGGAGACTGACTCTTCTCCCCATCTTTAGTTAGAGAAATCCCAGGGAAGGACTCTGGTTAGCTAGTTTGCATTATGGGCCTATCACTGACCAATCCCTAGCTTCGTGTCATTAAGTGGCTCAACCCAGGTCACATGCCCACTGCAAGCACCAGAAGGGAATGGGAGGAAAGCAAACAACAGCTGAAAAACAGTTTCTTAAAGATCATCATTTGAAATCACCTGAATGGATACACAAGCACAATTCTGTAATATTATACACTGGTCATTAGGGATTAACACAGGTCTTCCAAATATTCCTATATTTCATTATACAATTAAAAATCATATCTGTTAAAATTTTCATAGTGATCACCAACAGGCACATGAAAAGATGTTCAACATCACTGATCATCAGGGAAATGCAAATAAAAACCATGAGATATCACCTCACAGCTGTCAGAATGGCTATCATCAAAAAGACCAGAAACAACAAATGTTGGAAAGGATGTGGAGAGAAGACAACTCTTGTACACTGTTGATAAGAATATAAATTGATGCATCCACTGTGTGAAACAGTATGGCAGTTTCTCAAAAAACTAAAAATAGAACTACCATATGATCCAGCAGTTCCACTCCAGGGTATATAACAAATATTAGGTTGGTACAAAAGTAATTGTGGTTTTGAATTGTGAATTTTAAATCATTATAACTAGGTTCAAACACATCTTTATTAATCAAAATAGGAAGTGTTACAATCAACACACTTTTGCCAATGAGAAATAAGTTTGTTTATTCTTGTAGCATAAATATCTGTGCTTCAGGATTTGACAAACTCTTGGAAAGCATTTTCTGCACCCTGCTGGTAGTGGAAGTGTTTTCCCTGCAAAAAGTGTCTAGATGCTTGAAGGAGTGGTAGTCAGTTGGCAAAAGGTCAGGTCAATATGGCAGATGCTTCATTCAACTTCTGAAGCATCGGTTGTCATGGAGAAGAATTGGGCCCTTGCTGTTAACCAATGCCAGCTGCAAGTGTTGTAGTTTTTGGTGCATCTCATAGATAGGCTGAACATATACTTCTCACATGTAATGATTTTGCTGGGATTCAGAAAGCTGTAGTGGATCAGATAGGCAGCAGACCACCAGTGACCACGACCTATTTTTGGTGGAAGTTTGACTTTGGGTGGTGCTTTGGAGCTTCTTCTCAGCCCAACCATTGAGCTGGTCATCTCTAGTTGTCATATAAAATCCAATTTTCATTGCACACCTCAATTTGTTCATGAAATGGCTTGTTGTGGTTGTGTAGAATAAGCGAAGACAACACTTCAAAAGAACAATTTTTTTGATTTGCAGTCAGCTCATGAGGCACCTACTTATTGAGCTTTTTCACCTTTTCAATTTGCTTCAAATGCCAAACCACAGTAGAATGGTCGACGTTGAGTTCTTCATGTAGTTTTAAGAGGATCAGTTTCAAAGATTTCTCTCAATTGGTCATCATCAACTTCCAATGGCTGGCCACTATGCTCCTCATCTTTAAGGTTCTCCTTTCCTTTGCAAAAATTCTTGAACCACCACTGCATTGTACATTCATTAGCAGTTCCTGGGCCAAGTGCACTGCTGATGTTGCCAGATGTCTCCACTGCTTTAACAACCATTTTGAACTTGAATGAAAAAGTCACTTGAATTTGCTCTTTGTCTGACATCCTTTCTATGAAAAAGTGAAAGTTGCTCAGTTGTGTCCTACTCTTTGCAACACTATGGACTACACGGTCCGTGGAATTCTCCAGGCCAGAATACTACAGTGGGTAGCCGTTCCCTTCTCCAGAGGATCTTCCCAACAAACGGCTCGAACCCAGGTCTCCCGTATTGCAGTCTTATTCTTTACCAGTTGAGCCATGAGGGAAGCCCAAGAATATTGGAGTGGATACCCAATTCCTTCTCCAGCGGATTTTCCAGACCCAGGAATCAAATCAGGGTCTCCTGCATTGCAGGTGGATTCTTTACTAACTGAGTAATATAAACAGCAAATAACTGCAGCCATGAAATTAGAAAATGATTGCTTCTTGGCAGGAAAGCTATGACAAACCTAGATATTATATTAAAAAGCAAAGATATCACTTTGCCAACAAAAGTCCATATAGTCAAGGCTATGGTTTTTCCATTAGTCATGTATGGATATGAGAGCTGGATCATGAAGAAAACAGAACCCTGAAGAATTGATACTTTCAAACTGTGGTGCTGGAGAAGACTCTTCAGAGTCTCTTGGACAGCAAGGAGATCAAACCAGTCAAGCTTAAAGGAAGTCAACCCTGAATACTCATTGGAAGGACTGATACTGAAGCTGAAGCTCCAATACATTGGCCACCTGATGCAAAGAGCAGACTCACTGGAAAAGACTCTGATCCTGGGAAAGACTGAAGGCAGAAGAAGAGGGTGACAGACGATGAGATGGGTGGATGCCATCACTGATTCAATAGACATGAACTTGGGCAAATTCTGGGAGATGGTGAGGGACAAGGAGCCTGGCATGTTGCAGTCCATGGGGTCTCAAACAACAAAAATAAGTCATTAGCAAAAAAACATAAAGCAAGAAATTCAAATTAAAATGATGTATAATATAACCACATTTAAGAATGTATTCCAATATCAAACAGCAAAGTTCAACAATGCAAAACTGCAATTACCTTTGCACCAACCTAATAAAATTAAAACACTAATTTGAAAAGATAAATGCACCCCAATGTTCACAGCAGCATTATTTACAATTACCAAGATCTGGAAGCAACCTAAGTGTCCATCAACAGATGAATGAATCAAGAAGAAGTGGCATATACATACAATGGAATACTACTAAGCCATAAAAAAGAATGAAATTTTGCCATGCGCAACAACATGGATGAACTTGAAGGCTATTATACTAAGTGAAATAAGTCAGGCAGAGAAAGACAAATATTATATGATACCACTTGTATGTGGAATCCAGAAAATAAAACAAACTAATAAATATAACAAACAGGAAACAGACTCACAGGCATAGAAAACTGGTGGTTACCAGTAGGGAGAGAGAAGGAGAAAGTGGGGATTAGTAGGTACAAACTATTATGTACAAAATAAATAAGGTACAAGGATATACTGTAAAATACAGGGAATACAGCCAATATATTAACTATAAATGGAGTAAACCTTTAAAACTTGTGAATTACTATAAGACCTATAACTTGTATAATACCATACATTAACTATATTTCAATTTTTTAAAAAAAATTAAAACTACTCACAGAGCTCATCATAAAAGTCATTAAGTGTCTCCCCTAAGGGGAAATTTTTTTTTTTTTTTTGGTCACAAGCATCTACCTGAGAGCCCCCTAAGAATATGAAGTACTGTGAATTCCCCCTGAAAGCTCAGATTTTACCACTGGCAACTAATACCATTCATTGTTTTCCTTGAAGTGACAGACTATTTCATTCATTTATATGAAAATGTCTACCAAAAACTGAACTCTGATTAACTATAGCTGGTCTGTCAGTCATCTGTTCAAGTGAAAGTTGTTCCAGGAAAAAGTTGCTAATTCAGCTGACAGTCAGTCACACAAGTGGGTTTTCTTATGATGATCATCATATTTCATTTCACAGTGAAGTGCCTTCTGTGAAGTCTGCATTTTGTCACACAGAATATTAAAAAGATATGTCTTCAAGGTATCATATTTAACAAAAAGAATACATTTTTCGTTGTTTCATCAAAGACATTTTTAAGTTAAATAGGAATTTCTTACTATGAGTGCATAGCAGTGGAGAAAACAATGACTGTTAGTTCAATTAGTGCCACTGCCTTAATTCACGGTAAGGCACCAGCAGTTTTGGGCATCCCTGGTGGTTCAGGGGTAAAGAATCTGCCTGCCAGTGCAGGAGAAGTGGGTTTGATTCCTGGGTCAGGAAGATCCCCTGGAGAAGGAAATGGAAATCCACTCCATTATTTTTGTCTGGGAAATCCCATGGACAGGGGAGCCTGGTGGCTACAGTCCATGACGTCACAAAGAGCTGGATATGACTTAGTGCAAAAGTCAACGAAGTGAAAGAGACAAAGCATTATTTTAAGTGAAAGAGACAAAGCATTATTTTATAAAAGAGTTTTAAAAATAACATTGACTTTATGGATCCCCTAGAAGGATCTCAGGGATAACCAGCATCCATGGACCATACTTTGAGAACCACATTAGTCTGTCTACTCCTACTGGACTACAGTAAGGATACGGAGGAAATATTATTCATTGTTATAGTTTCAGGATACAGACTTAGCACATAATGAGGGTTCAATAAATACGAATTCATTGATTACAGATAGTGTTATCCTTACCATACTTATTTACTGTGTACCTTAGTTACCTGCGTAATTCTTAATAAGTAAAAAGATCCAGGAAGGTAAATTACCAAGGAGCAGAGTGATGAAGGGCTATGGATAGTTTTCAAATAAAACTGAGAGGTCAAAGAAGAAACGAGAAAAACCAAAATGACTCAACCCAAAATGAAGACAATTAGGTAACCATCTTCTTAGAGATAAGAATAAAAGGAAAAAAAAGCAGGGAAAAAAGGAGGGCAGAGGCAATGGAATGTATAATTCAAGCCAAAATCCCCTGGAGACAGGCTGGGATCTGTAATATCAGGGTCAGGTAGACACAAAGAAGCTCAGTTTTAACTGGAAGTTAAGTGAACCTGGAACTCCAACAGGCCCCTTCTCTGTGGAAACCATGCGTTAGAAAGGAGAGACCTGCATGGCAAAATAGGGACCAGTCTCAGAGAAATAACCATGAGGGGCTGGGGGTGGGTGAGGGGGATGCACTAAACAGAGAAATGCCATCTTTAACTGCTTGAAATCCATGGATTTAATGGATTAATTAAACAGATTAATCCATCTGTTTAATGCTTTAAATCCATATTTAATTATGCAAACTATTCCCACTGTACCTCTACTGGAAACATAAAATTATTCCCTGAAATGTTTACATACTCAATCGGATCTTAAGTACTCATCAAAAATTGTCAGAGTAGAAGAGACAGAACAGTCAAAAAATATAAATAAGGGAAGGAGTAAACCGAAGATGCACGTTCTTCAAAGGAAGATACTGTTTCGTTTTGGTCTCCAGGGGAGGCTTACTCAACAATGTGAAAACACAGGATCACCATGAAAAAAATCTCCAGCTGCCCAGAGGACAGCACACTTTGGCTACAATGATTAAACCAAGCTAATGTTCTTAATAAACAACAACTTCCTCCCCTACCACCGACCCCCCACACCAAAAAGGTATACCTTGGCAACATGAAGATGGCTGTTTGAACCACGCACTGGAGGCAAATTATCTTCCACTGCTGGAAATGTTTCAGTTTCATGAAAGTGTATTTTATCATCTTCTTTTTTAATTTCTGATACCCAACTCTGAAAGAAGAGAGGAAAAAAAGAAGGTAAATATACAGCTTTAAATAATTAACCAGACATTAGAAAAGACTATATATCATCATACTACGGGTCAATTTTTAGGTGACAATTTGATCATGACATTCTCTCTACCTGAAATGCCCTTATTACTCTGTGTTTTGCAATTGTAGGGAAATACACAATAACATAAAATGTATCATCTTAACTATTCTTAAGTGTACAGTTCAGTGAGTGAGGTGAGGTGAAGTCGCTCAGTCGTGTCCGACTCTTTGCGACCCCATGGACTGTAACCTACTAGGCTTCTCCTCCCATGGGATTATTTTAGTCAGTATATTCATTTCTGCCCTTTCTACTTTATTTATCTTGCAAGATCATATTCATCTCCCTTCCAGTGAGCCTTCTCTGAACTTCCTGGTTGGGACAAAAGTGTTTAGCATGAATATTTAAAATCCTCTATTTATTGTTTGTCTTTCTTACCACACTGTAAGTTCCTTGACAGGAGAATCTATGTCTTTATCTCAAACACCCAAGCAAATCAGGTGCAAATTAACATACAGATTAGATTGACCACATGTTCCAACTTTAGCAGTTTGACAGGAAGGACATGCTCCTTTCTATTGGTAAATATTAATTATTTCTGACTTTTTTATGCACAATGTTTTGTGCTGTGTTTAGTAGCTCAGTTGTGTCCGACTCTTTGCAGCCCCATGGATTGCAACTGTAGCCCGCCAGGCTCCTCTCTCCATGGGATTCTTCAGGCAAGAACACTGGAGAGGGTAGTCATTCCCTTCTCCAGGGAATCTTTGTGACCTAGGGATCAAACCCGGGTCTCCTGCATTGCAGACAGATTCTTTACCATCTGAGCCACCAGGGAAGTCCTTTATATACAATGGAAAGCATAAAATATAAAAAATGACAATAAAGACAAAGAATTAGCAAAATGCTACCCATAGCCAACAGAAGCAGACACAGAGAGTGAATGGATGTTGGAAATAACAGAGACTTAAAAACAGCTGCAATAAATATATGAGAAGAGTGAACAACAGGCAGAAACAGTTGAGAAATTCAGGAGAAGAATGAAAACTTTAAAAAAGAATTAATGGAAATTCAGAAAAAAAAAATACTCAGTATCCAAAATGAATCTATTTGATTAAGAGTATGGACACAGGAAAACAGTGGACAAAAAAACAGTAACATTAGAATAGATTTGAGCAACATTAACCAACTTGGCCTAATCAATATAGACTTCTATGTTATTTTCAAGAGCACATGGAGCATAGGCCAAAAAAAGTCGCAATAAATCTCATAGGGTTGAAATTATACAAAGTAGGGAATCTGACCACAACAGACCTAAACTAGAATTCAGTAATAATAAGTATTTAGACCATCCCCAAAAAATTGGAATTTGAATTCACTTATAAGGAGTTCATGAGTTAAAAAGGAAATCAGATGGAAAATAATTTGAACTAAGAGATAATAAAAACATGACATATAATAATTTATACCATGCAGATAAAGTATTAGAGGAAATTTTACAACTTTAAACAAGACGAAAGGTTCAAGATCAATTATTAATAGTTAAGCTTCTACCCTAAAAAATGAATAGAAAACACATTAAAGCCAAAGTGAGTAAGACAAGATAAAAATAATTAAAGAATAAGAGTAGAAATCCATAAAACATAAAATAGAAAAATAAAATCAATATCCAAATCTTGTTTTTTTGGTAAATAAACAATTGACAAACATAACAAGACTAGTCAAAAGAAAGTGAAAGGAAAAAATACAAATTAGCAGGCATAAAAGAAACACATCTCTAACAATCCTACAGATATTAAAAAAAAAGATATTTTAGACAAATTTATACCAATAACTTTGCAGTTTTGATAAAATAAACGAATTCCCTGCCAAAGGCAATTTACAGATCCAATGCAATCTCCATCAAATTACCAATAGCATTTTTCACAGAACTAGAACAAAAATTTTTAAATGTTTGGAAACACAAAAGACCCTGAAGTGCCAAAGCAAGCTTGAGAAAGAAAAATAGAGCTGCAGGATTCAGGCTTCCTGACTTCAGACTATACTACAAAGCTACAATAATCAAAATAGTATGGTACTGGCACAAAAACCATAAATACAGATCAACAGAACTGGATAAAGAGCCTCAAAATTATCCACAGGCCAGTGGTCAATTAATCTACAACAAAGGAGGCAAGAACATACAAGGGCAAAAAGACAGTTTCTCCAAAAATAGTGCTGGAAAACTGGACAGCTACATGTAAAAAAAGGAAATTAGAATATCCTCTAACACCATGCACAAAAATAAACTCAAAATGGATTCAAGACCTACATGTAAGACTGGATACCAAAACACTGCTAGGGGAAAACACCGGCAGAACATTCTTTGACATAAATTGCAGCAATACCTTTCCTGATCCATCTCTAAGAGTCATGGAAATAAAAGCAAAAATAAACAAATGGGGCCTAATTAAACATAAAGGCTTTTCTATAGCAAAGGAAACAATAAAGAAAATGAAAAAACAGTCTACAGAATGGGAGAAATTATTTGCAAATGATGCAGCTGACAAGGGATTAAACTCCAAAATATACAAACAGTTCACATAACTCAATTTAAAAAACTCCAAAGAACCCAATCAAAAAAACAGGCAGAAAATCTAAATAGACATTTCTCCAAAGAAGATATACAGATGGCCAAAAGGCACATGAAAAGATGCTCAACATCACTCGTTATTAGAGAAATGTAAATCAATACCCCAATGAGGTATCACCTCATACTGTCAGAATGGCCATCATCAAAAAGTCTACAAACAATAAATGCTGGAGAGTGTGTGTAGAAAAAGGAACTCTCCTATACTATTAGCAGAAATGCAAACTGGTGCAGCCACTATGGAGGAAGGTATGGAGGTTCCTTAACAAACTAAAAATAGAGTTAACATATGATCCTGCAATCCCACTAAGTTCAGTAAGTAAGTTCAGTCGCTCAGTCGTGTCCAACTCTCTGCGACCCCATGAATCGTAGCACGCCAGGCCTCCCTGTTCATCACCATCTCTCAGAGATAACTCAGACTCACATCCATCGAGTCCGTGATGCCATCCAGCCATCTCATCCTCGGTCGTCCCCTTCTCCTCCTGCCCCCAATCCCTCCCAGCATCAGAGTCTTTTCCAATGAGTCAACTCTTCGCATGAGGTGGCCAAAGTACTGGAGAGAGCCCAAAAAAATAAAGTCTGGCACTGTTTCCACTGTTTCCCCATCTATTTCCCATGAAGTGATGGGACCAGATGCCATGATCTTCGTTTTCTGAATGTTGAGCTTTAAGCCAACTTTTTTGCTCTCCTCTTTCACTTTCATCAAGAGGCTTTTTAGCTTCTCTTCACTTTCTGCCATAAGGGTGGTGTCATCTGCATATCTGAGGTTATTGATATTTCTCCCGGCAATCTTGATTCCAGCTTGTGTTTCTTCCAGTCCAGCATTTCTCATGATGTACTCTGCATATAAGTTAAGCAATCCCACTGCTGGGCATATATTCATTGCAGAGAAAAGAAAATATACATGCACCCCAATATTCATTGCAACACTACTTACAATAGGCAAGACATGGAAGAAACCTAAATGTTAATCAACAGATGAATGGAAAAAGAGGATGTGGTATATTTATTCAATGAAATGTTACACAGTCATAAAAATGAACGGAATAATGCCATTTATAGTAACATGGATGGACCTAGAGATAAATCAAAGTGAAGAAACTATACTCAATACTTCACAGTAACCTATATGGGAAAAGGATATGAAAAAAATAAGATACCAACATATATGTATGTATAACTGAATCACTATGCTGTACACCTGAAAGTAACACAACACTGTAAATCATCCTCAATAAAAAATAAACAAATAAAAAATAAAAAGAATGTAAACAGATCAGAAAAAAAAAGGTAGAATGATGGTTGCCAGGGGCTGGTGGTTGGGGTAGGACTGGAGAGTTATTGTTAAATGGTATGGAGTTTCAGTTTTGGAAGATGAAAAAGTCCTTGAGATTGGTTGCATAATAATATGAATATACTTAACACTAATGAACTGTATACTTGAAAATGATAAAGATGATAAACTCTATATGATATGTATTTTTTCACAATAAAAATAAAGGAATAAAATTTCATAATTGAAGTGACTTGGAATGAGCAAATTAAATTAAAAACATCAACTTTTATAATAGTATAAAATAGATACTTAGGAATAAATTTCATTTAAAAAATATAAGAAGTATATATACACTGAAAACTACAAACACTGCTTCGAAAAATTAAATAAAGCTTACATGAACAGAAAAATACATGTTCATCGATCAGAAATCTCAATATTATCAAGATATCAATTCTTCCAAAACTGATCAACAAATTTAAAACAATCCCAACACAAATACAATTTCTATTTTGTAGAAATTGGCAAGCAAAGGGCCTGGAACAGCCAAAACAACTTTGAAAACAAAGAACAAAGTTGGAGGACTTGCACTACCTGATATGAGAAAGGAATCTGAAAAAGAATAGATACATGTAAGTGCGTAACTGAATCACCTTGCTGCACATGTGAAACTAACACAACACAACTATTGTAAATCAACTATTTTGTTGCTGTTCAGTCACTAAGTCTTATCTGACTGTTTGTGACCCCATGGACTGTAGCATCTGAGGCTCCTCTGTCCTCTGCTATCTCCCAGAGTTTGCTCAAATTAATGTCCATTGAGTTGGTGATGCTATCTAACCATCTTATCCTCTGCCTCTCCCTTCTCCTTTTGCCTTCAATTTTTCCCAGCATCAGAGCCTTTTCCACTAAGTTGGTTCTTTGCATCAGATGACCAAGCTATTGGAGCTTCAGCACCAGTCCTTCCAATGAATATTCAGGGTTGATTTCCTTTAGGATTGACTAATTCGATCTCCTTGCACTCCAAGGGACTCTCAAGAGTCTTCTCTAGCACAACAATTCAAAAGCATTAATTCTTTGGCACTCAACCTTTTTTATGGTCTGACTCACATCCCTACATGACTACTGGAAAAAACATAGCTTTGATTTTACAGACCTTTGTCAGCAACATGATGTCTCTGCTTTTTAATATGTGTCTAGGTTTGTCATAGCTTTTCTTCCAAGGAGCAAGCATCTTTTAATTTCATGTCTGCAGTCACCATTAACAGGGATTTTGGAGTCCAAGAATATAAAATCTGTCATTGTTTCTTCCACTTTTCCCCCCTTCTATATGCCATGAAGTGATGGGACTGGATGCCATGATCTTAGTTTTTTTAATGTTGTGTTTCAAGTCAGGTTTTTCACTCTCCTCTTTCATCTTCATCAAGAAGCTTTTTAGTTCCTCTTCATTTTCTGCCATTAGAGTGGTGTCATCTGCATATCTGAGGCTATTGATATTTCTCCTGTAAATCTTGATTCCAGTTTGTAATTTACCCAGCCCAGCATTTCACATGATGTGAAATTTAACTTCTGCATAGAAGTTAAATAAGCAGAGTAACAATATACAGTCTTGTCGTACTCCTTTCTCAATTCTGAAGCAGTCAGTTGTTCCATGTCCAGTTCTAACTGTTGCTTCTTGACCCGAATACAAGTTTCTCAGGAGACAGGTGAAATGGTCTGGTACTCCCATCTCTTTAAGAATTTTCCACAGTTTGTTATGATCCACACAGTCAAAGGTGTTAGCATAGTCAATGAAGCAGAAGTAGATGTTTTTCTGGAATTCCCTTGTTTTCTCCATGATCCAACGAATGTTGGCAATTTGACCTCTGGTTCCTCTGCCTCTTCGAAACCCAGCTTATACATCTAGAAGTTCCTGGTTCATGTACTGCTGAAGCCTAGCTTGAAGGATTTTAAGCATAATCTTGCTAGTATCTGAGTATGCTGCTGCTGCTGCTGCTAAGTTGCGTCAGTTGTGTCCGACTCTATGCAACCCCATAGACGCAGCCCACCAGGCTCCCCTGTCCCTGGGATTCTCCAGGCAAGAACACTGGAGTGGGTTGCCATTTCCTTCTCCAATGCATGAAAGTGAAAAGTGAAAGTGAAGTCATTCAGTCGTGTCCGACTCCTAGCGACCCCATGGACTGCAGCCTACCAGGCTCCTCTGTCCATGGGATTTTCCAGGCAAGAGTACTGGAGTGGGTTGCCATTGCTTTCTGCAAGCATGTGAGTATACTCCAATATAAAATTAAAAATGTTTAAAAAGACTTATTGTTATCAAGACAATGGAATACTGGTGTAAAGATATATATTTAGATTAATGAACAGAATACAGAAACAGAGCTACATGTATGAAGTCAACCTATTTTTGACATTCGCACCAAGAAGTTCAATGAAGAAAAGATAATCATTCATTAGATGCTTGAACATTTGTATATCCATATTGATATATACAAATATATGCACTATGTGTGTGTCCAAAACATAAAACTGATCTTATACCTACACTTAATAAAAGTTAAAATGATAAACTTTCTAGACGAATCATAGGAGAAAATTTAGGGATCTTAAATTAGACAAAGGTTTCTTAAATAGGACACAAAAGCACAAACTATAAGAAAAATTGGTTTCATCAAAAGTAAAAATTTTTGCTCTTCCAAAGATGCTATTAAAAAAAAATGAAAAGGCTAGCCATACAATATCAGCAAATATTTGCAAAGATACATCTTCATGTGTAAAATACAAAGAAGATATGTATTTTCAATTCAATAAGAACATAAACAATCTAATTTTTAAATTAGATTGGGCAAAGGATTTAAAGACAAAAGAAGATATATGGATGACAAGCAAATGAAAAGACATTCAACATCATTAGTAATTAGAGAAATGCAAATAAAAAGCACAATGAGATACCATTATACACCCAACAGAAGAGCTAAAATTAACCAAACTGACAATCCTAATTATGGACCATGATGTAGAGCAACTGGAACTTTTATCCATTATTGGCAGGATTGATTGCCACTTTAGAAAATATTCTGGGGGACTTCCCTGGTGGTTCAGTGGCTAAGACTTGTAGTTCCCGATGCAGGGAGCCCAGATTTGATCCCTGGTCATGGAACTTGACAATGAAGATTAAAGATGCAACACAGCCAAATAAATAAAAAGAAAGGGAAAAAAATTTTGGCATTTGTTCATCAAGTAGTAAATGGTTAAACAAACTGTAAGATAGCCATACAAATCACTACTACTCAGTAATTAAAAGCAATGAACCATGGACACAGGCAACAATACAGATGAATCTCAGAAGCATCATGCTAAGTGGAAGAAGACAGATATGAAAGAAGATATACTATATAATTATATTTATATGAAAGGCTAGAAAAGGCAAATCTGTAATGATAGAAAGCAATTCAGTGGCTGCCAGGAACCAGGGTATATGGTCAGCACTGACTGCAAAGGGGCACAATGAAACTTGTAGGGGTGATAGAAATATTCTACAGTATATATGATTTGTCAAAACTCAGTGAAATTACCGTAATACAGCTAATTTTTAAAAAATAGAAATACAGTTGATTTACAATATAATGTTAGTTTCAGGTGTACAACATAGTGGTTAAATATTTTTGTAGATTATATTCCGTTTAAAGTTATAAAGTAATGACTCTGTTTCTCTGTTTCATCCTTGCTGTTTATTTATTTTATACACAGTAGTTTGTATCTCTTAATCCCTTATTCCTATCCTGCCTCTTTCCTCTCCTCTCCCCATTGGTAACCACTAGTTTGTTCTCTGTATCTGTAAGCCTGTTTCTGTTTTGTTGTATACATCCATTTGTTTTATAAAATGGCTAAGTTTTATTGAATGTAAACTATAACAATAATGTTGATTAAAAGAAATCAGTAAAGACACAAGCAGGTCATTAACGAAATAAAAAATTCAAGTGACAGACTTCTAAAACTTTAATGTTATGGTAAACAAACAATACATTATGTACTGTCATTTTTAAACCCCATTTACTTGATTTTCAAATGTAAAAAATGATTATAGTATCCAGGGAAGAATAACCTGAAGTGGGCTTCCTACATACTGCTGTTGGGAGAGTACAAAGGTACAACTTTCTGAGACACAAAGAAACATGTTTTAACAGAAATACATTCAGATCCTTTCAGATCAAGGCACTTGAATTCTAATAACTTATTCCTAGGAAATAACCAGGATGTATAAAAAATTATGAACAAACATGTTTGGATAGCACGATTTATACATGCTGACTGAATTATGTTTCTTTTGTAGGATGGGATATTACTTAGTCACTTAAAATACATACATGTATACGTAAGCATGCTCCGCACCTCCATATACATATACAAATCTACAAAAACATAGTCACAATAGTCTCCTGGATGTAAGAAGCAACCAATACTACGTAAGTAATTACCACAAAATTCCCTTTACTGATTTCAGACAAGTAGATATATATCCCATGACAATGTCACCAAAAAAGTGATGTTACTCTATACCTTTATGTCACCATCAATTTCTTCCCATTCTTCTGCTGTAAAACTGGATGCTGTTGCCGCAGGTTTATCTTTCCTCAAAGCTCTACTTCCAGGAGCTAAGCCTGAAAGGTGCTTTTCACAAAATTCAGTAAGTTCAGGATAGTATCCTTCCTCCCCAGACCTTTTAAAAAATGCAGAATTTTAGAGTTACCACTTTATTTAGAGATCACGTAAACCTGTGGTTTGCAAGCTGGGTTCCATGGAGCCCAGGGGTTCCAAGGAGATCTCATGACCTGCCTCTCTACAAGGAGGAAGGCTGGGCTGCTGCTTTCCCCGAGCCTTCCTCAATTTCAGCAACCTCTACTTTCATCTGATCTGTGGAGTGTCGCAATGAAGGGGAGAAACAGGAGCTCCAAAGACACCAATTTCCATCACACACTTTAAAAGTTGAATGAATAACATTTTCTCTCCTCTTCAACACTCACATGTTCATTTTGTACATAAGGTAAACTTATAAATGGAAATTCATTATCAGAGACAGGCAAAGAGTGAGACTTTGGAGTTACTTTCCAATGAGGAATTACTATCCTAGCTCAATTTTTTTTCCTAAGGGAATAGGAAGATAATGGCAGAGGAAGAGTTTAGAACAACACACCTCTAAATTCAACCACTCAAGGAACAGAATTCCTTCCTCACAGAGTTAGAGATATCTGTTCTTTTTTGCTTGTTTATTTTTTTAAGGAAAATCAATCTTTTCCCTGTTTCTTGTGAATCTACTTACTTTTAAACTTTTAGAGAAATAAAAATAAATCCCATTTTCAAATTAAAGTTTAAAATATAATTCCAAGTCCTCATTAAAATAATCTTTCAAATTCTTTCATCCCATAAACTCTTGTTTTCTTTACTAGTCATTGATCAAATGCAAATGAAAATGTTCTCATATGTTGAGAAAAACAAGAGAGAAAACAATGATATGATGAGGCTATTACCTCAACTCTGGCTGGGGACAAGCAGGACTGCTTAGGAAGGGCAGGAGGCTAAAGGTGAAAGAAAAAGGAAAGGACGTAGAGATAAGGGCATCAGAGGAAAGAAAAGAATCACTGCTGAGTAAAAGGAATACTATTGATGTCCTGGAAAGGGGAAGTTCATGCTCACAAGTGCTTCTGCAATATGAGGCTACCCTCCAAATGAAAAGCCCTCAAGAAACACCACACGGGTGGCACAGGTTGGTATGCAACGGGTCAGTGTTTCCCTTTTTAAAAAAAATATTTATTTACTTGGGCTTCCCAGGTGACTCAGTGGTAAAGAATCTGCCTGTCAGTGCAGGAGCCTTGGGTTTGATCCTTGGGTTGGGAAGATCCCCTGGAGAAGGAAATGGCAACCTGCTTCAGGCAACCTGCATCGAAAATTCCACGGAGGAGGACAGAGGAGACAGAGGAGCCTGGCGGGCTACAGTCCATGGCATCACAAAGAGTCGAACACGACTGAGCGACTGAGCACACTTGTTTATTTGGCTGCGTCAGGTCTCAGTTGCAGCACCTTGGGATCTTTGTTGCATGTGGGATCGTTCATTGTCACATACAGACTCTCTCTAGTTGCAGTGCCAGGGCTTAGTTGCTCCGAGGGCTGTGAGATCCCAGTTCCCTGATCAGGGATCAAATTTGCATCCCCTGTATTGAAAGGCACACCACTGGACCACTGGGAAGTCCCAGGTGAGAGTTTGTTGCAGGGTTCTCTTGACCACCTGCCTGTCGATCTTCCAGGGTGTTGTTGAAAACACATGTTCCTGGGCTCCGTTCCCAATTTCCTGAAGCAGAATCTCTAGGAATGGGGCCCTCAAATTAGCAATTTTTTAACCACCTTATTTGGTGAATATGAAAGTTTGACAATCACAGCCACAGGGCTCTTACCAGAAAAGACCTTGATTCCCTGACTTTTGGTCCTACTTCCTGCTCCCACCCCACCGTCCATGTGACAGCTCCCAGCGAGTCACCCACCTTTGTTGGCAGGTAGTGTGAAGTGAGACAGTGCCAAAGCGCTTTATCAGCAGAAGCAGATGCCTCCTAACAGCTGCTTTACCTTTTCCTAGAAAATGGGAGGAAGCAAGAAAAATGCTCTCCTCCTGGGATGCCGATTAACCTAAGTCTGGTGCTGGAAAATGTGGTTCAGTCACTAAATCATGCTTGACTTTGTGACCGCACGAACTGTAGCCTGCCAGGCTCCTCCGTCCATGGCATTCTCCAGGCAAGAATACTGGAGTGGATTGCCATTTCCTTCTCCAGGGGATCTTCCCAACCCAGCAACTGAACCTGTGTCTCCTGCATTTTCTTGCTGGAATTAAATCGGGCTAGAACCCTCCAAACTAACCACAGAATTAAAACCACTGTTTTGGAACCTAACATGGACAAAAACAACAATCTCAATATTTGAAAATTTGCTTCAAAATTTCTAATGAGGCTTTGAATTTCAGAAGTCAACAATATAATTAAAATTGGCAGACTGAAACAAGATTTTTTAAACTTACCTGAGCACACAAAGAATTTTTTCCAAGTGTTTAACATTTGAACATTTTTCAATATACTTGAAATCCAAATGTTCGACAGGAATTTTAAATGTTTTTGTTGTCCCGAAGCCCCACAATGATGGATAATCTTTGGTAGCCATAGCTGAAATGTAGAGTAAGAAAAGAGTTATGAATCTTATATAGTAAAACTCAATTTGGATAGTAGTAACCATATAGGTGCTTCTGCAATGTTTATTTTTCATTTCTACAGAAAAGGAGATGGAGTATTTCTTTTTTTTTTTTTAAATGTGAACCATTTTAAAAACTTTTCATTTAATTTATTACGACATTGCTTCTGTTTTGGTTCTTTGGTTTTAAGACATCTGGGATCCTAGCTTCCTGATCAGGGATCATACTGGCACCCTCCTGCAGTCTTAACTATTGGATCGCCAGGGAAGTCCCTGGAGTATTTCTTCTAAGGAAGGAAGCTCATTGTAAATTCTCTGTCTTATAAGAACAGTTAGCATTCATGGGGCTAAATTACTATCTACCACACATGGATTAGCTCCTTTAATCTTCACTTAAGCAAAATTGAAGTGTAATGACAAAGCAGGATTTGGTGTGTAGAGGAAAAATTTTTTCCTCTACCAATTTGGGTTCAGTACCTGAGGCCAATAATTCACACCGACAAAAGATATTAACAGGAGAAAAGGTTTATTTTATATACTCCTGGGGGCTTCACAGAAAAGTGAAAACTCAAAGAAACCACTAGTTCTGGGACCCTATGTATCATTTTAACAAAGTGTGATAAATTGTGTAGAAATGATTAGACAAAGGAAAAAAGGTTTTGGCTTCTAGAAAGTAAATATATGGAAAAACTAATGGAAGATAAGAGTTATTTTAATGAGGTTCGTTTCTGCAGACTCACCTCAGTGCTGACTGTCACCTGCTGTTGTAAGAATTGTACTCCTCACCTTGGTATGAGAGGAGAGGAGGGAACACCTTCATAAAGGGAAATTTATGTCCTGCTTTTAGGCAGAAAAGGGAAAGGCTGCTGCTGCTGCTGCTAAGTCGCTTTAGTCATGTCTGACTCTGTGCGACCCCATAGACGGCAGCCCACCAGGCTCCCCTGTCCCTGGGATTCTCCAGGCAAGAACACTGGAGTGGGTTGCTATTTCCTTCTCCAATGCATGAAAGTGAAAAGTGAAAGTGAAGTCGCTCAGTCATGTCCGACTCCTAGTGACCCCATGGACTGCAGCCTACCAGGCTCCTCCATCCATGGGATTTTCCAGGCAAGAGTACTGGAGTGCTATGCCATAGCCTTCTCCAAAAGGCAGAAAGAGTTTTTTCTGTGTCTGCTCTTATTTGCCTTCTGCTCAAAATAATCCTTATGCCAAAGTGGCCAAGTTGGGTGTAGTGGGGGTATTCTGATCCTCTTTAGTGCTCAAGCTGCTTTTTTAAGGTATCTTTAAACATTGATTTTGGTATCTCCTACTTTAGCTGTTGTGTTAACATCCTAATCATCTTTTTGATTTGGTACAAATATAAATAATCTCCTTTCTGTAATTCTGCATCATCTTCTTCCACATTCCCTGCCTCCTTACATTCTCAGTTGCCCACTCCCATCAATGAACAGCTGCCAGGCCTAATATGTTCTAAAGGGACTCTGTACATACCTCTCTCATACCATATAGCAGATATCCAAATTCTATTTCTTGATCTTATCTTCTAGATTGTGAGAGATTTTACCTAATTCATCTCAGAGCTTCAGAACTAACATAGTAAGTAGTGTCTTATATCCCTTAAGAAATACCTGCTAAACTCAACTGAACTGGGAATATGATGGCCTTGGACAGTTTCACTCTACTGATATATTGCTAATGATAGTGTCAATAACAGCAACAAATACATAATTCTTAATGAACTTTGCATATATTATTATTTTGTTTAATTCTTCAACTACTGTATCAAGTATGTTTTAAACAGAGAGCAGTAATAAGTTAACATTTATGAAGCTAAATTTCTATATGTCATGAATTATCTCAGTCCTCAAGACCACTTTCATGAAAGATATTACTTCCTTTTTACAGATGAGGAAAGTGATGTTTCAAGTATATAAATTGCATATGGTCATATAATTATTAAGTAGTGAACTGAAGAGTTGAACCTCAGGCCACTACAGAGCCCACATACTTAATTGTCATACTTAATTGTGCTTTTCAAATCACAGGTGGCAACTCATGAAATCAACTTGGTCAGCTGCAATCAGCATTCTTTTACGAGGTAGAATAGGAATAAAATCAGACTACCTGACACAAACCATTAAATACTGTTTTACAGAAACTTTTATTTCATGCCTATATAAAGAAATGATAAATACAGGTATATATAAATGCACACACAAATGTGTATATAAATGTTGCAAAGTAAAATGTATACTGCTGCTGCTGCTAAGTCACTTCAGTCGTGTCCGACTCTGTGTGACCCCATAGACGGTAGCCCACCAGGCTCCCCCGTCCCTGGGATTCTCCAGGCAAGAACACTGGAGTGGGTTGCCATTTCCTTCTCCAATGCATGAAAGTGAGAAGTGAAAGTGAAGTCGCTCAGTCGTGTCCGACTCAGCGACCCCATGGACTGCAGCCCACCAGGCTCCTCCGTCCATGGGATTTTCCAGGCAAGAGTACTGGAGTGGGGTGCCATTGCCTTCTCCGAAAATGTATACATTATGAGTTATATTGTCAAAGTTTTTTTTTTTTTTTTTTAAACAGTGCACTAAAACACACTGGGTGATAAATTTTAAACCAAGTAGCAATAAGTCTAATCCATAAGGAATATTCCCTTCAGCATGCCTGCCTTCTGTGTCTGATCATACATCAGACCTCTGCAGAAAAAGGATGCACTGTCAGCATCTCCATATTCCTGCTGGCTTTGACTTGGGTACAGAATATAGAGGACAGTTTGTCAGCTTTTGAATGAGGTCCAGCGAGGAAGTGAGAGTATGGCTTTCACACCATAACTAGCAGGGCCAGCAGGATGGTCTCCCATCACAAGGACAGCCTTAATGGTGGAAGTTACAAGAAACCATATGAAGAATTTTAAAATTATTGATGCTGCCCAGGATAGAATGAGTTGTCTGTAGGAGAATTTTTTCCCAAGAGCTGGAGGATATTTGATGGGAGGATTTAAGCATCTAACGGGATTAAAATAGACTACGTTCAATTAATGGAATCTTGAAACCCCTGAGGTTTTATGATTTGAATAACACATAGTGAAAAACGTTAGAAATGATAAAGACATCTCTTACCTAATTAAGAGAATTTCAACGTAAACCCTGTTTTAACGTTTCTGAGAATCTTTTTTGAAAACTATCACGTGGAGGACTGCGGTGGGGAGGATACACATTCTCAAGATCAATAAATGTTAACTCTCACACTCCAAAAAACAAGTTATACTTTACTTGCTCTTGTTAGAACTCTTCCACATCTGCTTGCAACTTGTCTCTGATTAGGAAAGTTGTGGTCCTAGTTGGGGTTAACTTCTCCACCATCCTAACTCACATCCATTTCCCACATTTACTCATCAGCTTGTCAGTAATACCTCCAGCGCAAACTGCAATGCTAGTAACAGTAAACAGTTTTGACTTCCACCTTCGCACGTTCTTCCCAGCATCCACAAGGCTGGGCGCCACCTGCAGCCGGAGACCTAAAGGAAACGGCATCCTCCAGCCCGTAGCAACGGTTTCTATGTACAGCGCGACAGGAGAGCACAGCGGGCTCAGGGCCTGCCCGCGAGCCCGGAGCTTCTACAGCCAACCCGCAACGGTCAGGGGCCTTCAGGACTCTTATGAATAACTTCTCTCTATTCCCCGGCTTTGTTCACAAGAACTACTGGCCGCCACCAGAGACCTTGCCCCAACATCCGCCACCTTCAGCCCCGAGAAACAAAAGGCCCCAGTTTCTTTCCCCGACTGAGAAGGCTGTTCATCCCGCGCTCCCTCCCCACTTCCGAGGCTATCTTTCACCCCGCCTCCCGGAGAGAGGGATTGCGATAGGGAGATGTGTTTAACTCCTGGCCGCACATACTCACCTGGTTCAGACCCCAAGCCGTGCAGAGGACCCAGCCACACACCGAACCAGCCTCGCTCAGGCACCCGGGGAAGGGCGCGCCTCTCCGCCCCGCCCCTGCCCACACCGCCCCTCCCCAGACCGAGAGCTTGCGGAGGACCGCCCCGGGCGGGGTTTAGAGCCTCTGCGTGACGACTAGCTAGTCTCCGGTTTGCCATCCACTGATTGGCCTTGCAGACCCAGCTTCACTCAGGCACAGGAATTATTAGAGAAGACAGTTGCAGTTCCACATATTCAAATTTTCTTTTCATGCACACTTTATGGTTTTTTCTGGTCATAACTGTGTACAGAAACAATCAAGCTGAACAAACAAGCAGGACAAACACTAACTCGAAAGTAGACTATGTTGACAAATTAACATCACTATCATCTTCATAAAGACATTCCATCCAAGAATATTGGATTAGAAAAGAAATGTGAAATCTTTCACAGAACAGATAAAAAAAAAGAGAAAAGATGAAAAAGTTAGATCAATGAGTCTAAACTAGATTTAAAAGATCTAGAGAGAGAATACTGAGGATCAGTTCAGTTCAGTCACTCAGTTGTGTCCAGACTCTTTGCGACCCCATGAACTGCAGCAGTCCAGGCCTCCCTGTCAATCACCAACTCCCACTGTCCACTGAGTCAGTGATGCCATCCAACTATCTCATCCTCTGTTGTCCCCTTCTCAAACTACCTTCAATCTTTCCCAACATCAGGGTCTTTTCAAATGAGTCGGCTCTTCGCATCTGGTGGCCAAAATACTGGAGTTTCAGCTTTAACATCAGTCCTTCCAAGGAACACCCAGGACTGATTTCCCTTAGGATGGACTGGTTGGATCTCCTTGCAGTCCAAGGGACTCTCAAAAGTCTTCTCCAACACCACAGTTCAAAAGCATCAATTCTTCTGTGCTCAGCTTTCTTTATACTCCAACTCTCACATTCATATATGACTACTGGAAAAACCACAGCCTTGACTAGATGGACCTTTGTTGACAAAGTAATGTCTCTGCTTTCTAATATGTTGTCTAGGATGGTCATAACTTTCCTTTCAAGGAGTAAATGTCTTTTTAATTTCATGGCTGCGGTCACCATCTGCAGTGATTTTGGAGCCCCCCAAAATAAAGTCAGCCACCATTCCCACTGTTTCCCCATCTATTTGCCATGAAGTGATGGGACCAGATGCCATGCTCTTAGTTTTCTGAATGCTGAACTTTAAGCCAACTTTTTCAGTCTCCTCTTTCACTTTCATCAAGAGGCTCTCTAGTTCTTCTTCACTTTCTGCCATAAGGGTGGTATCATCTGCATATCTGTTACTGATATTTCTCCCGGCAATCTTGAATCCAGCTTGTGCTTCATCCAGCCCAGGGTTTCTAATGATGTACTCTGCATATGTTAAATAAGCAGAGTGGGTGATGATATACAGCCTTGATATACTCCTTTTCCTGTTTGGAACCAGTTGTTCTAACTGTTGCTTCCTGACCTGAATACAGATTTCTCAAGAGGCAGGTCAGGTGGTCTGGTATTCCCATCTCTTTCAGAATTTTCCACAGTTTATTGTGATCCAAACAGTCAAAGGCTTTGGCATAGTCAATAAAGCAGAAATAGATGTTTTTCTGGAACTCTCTTGCTTTTTCCATGATCCAGCGAATGTTGGCAATTTGATCTCTGGTTCCTCTGCCTTTTCAAAAACCAGCTTGAACATCTCGAAGTTCATGGTTCACGGGTTACTGAAGCCTGGCTTGGAGAAATTTTGAGCATTACTAGTGTGTTAGATGAGTACAATTGTGTGGTAGTTGCAGCATTCTTTGGCATTGCCTTTCTTTCGGATTGGAATGAAAACTGACCTTTTCCAGTCCTGTGGCCACTTCTGAGTTTTCCAAATTTGCTGGCATATTGGGTGCAGCACTTTCACAGCATCATCTTTTTAGACTTGAAATAGCTCAACTGGAATTCCATCACTTCCACTAGCTTTGTTCATAGTGATGCTTCCTAGGGCCCACTTGACTTCGCATTCCAGGATGTCTGGCTCTAGGTGAGTGATCACACCATCGTGATTATCTGGGTCGTGAAGATCTTTTTTGTATAGTTCTGTGTATTCTTGCCACCTCTTAAT
Organism: Cephalophus harveyi; assembly: GCA_006410635.1. NCBI lineage: Eukaryota > Metazoa > Chordata > Mammalia > Artiodactyla > Bovidae > Cephalophus > Cephalophus harveyi. The sequence goes on from SJYT01060655.1 coordinate 74,427, forward strand.
ATCTTCTGCTTCTGTTAGGTCCATACCATTTCTGTCCTTTATTGAGCCCCTTTGCATGAAATGTTCCCTTGGTATCTCTGATTTTCTTGAAGAGATCTCTAGTCTTTCCTATTCTATTGTTTTCCTCTATTTCTTTGCATTGATTGCTGAGGAAGGCTTTCATATCTCTCCTTGCTATTCTCTAGAACTCTGCATTCAAATCAGTATATCTTTCCTTTTCTTCTTTGCTTTTTGCTTCTCTTCACAGCTATTTGTAAGGCCTCCCCAGACAGCCATTTTGCTTTTTTGCATTTCTTTTCCATGGGGATGGTCTTGATCCCTGTCTCCTGTACAATGTCACGAACCTCATTCCATAGTTCATCAGGCACTCTATCTATCAGATCTAGTCCTTTAAATCTATTTGTCACTTCCACTGTATAATCATAAGGGATTTGATTTAGGTCATACCTGAATGGTCTAGTGGTTTTCCTCATTTTCTTCAATTTAACTCTGAATTTGGCAATAAGTTCATGATCTGAGCCACAGCCAGCTCCCGGTCTTGTTTTCGCTGACTGAGGATAGGAAGTGATTAATTCAAGAAAATTTTCCAGAACTGAAGAGCTTGAATTTCCACACTGAGAGTATATACCCAGCAACCAAAACAAGCAAAGAAAACAGATTTGTTCCAAGGCACATACTGCAAAATTTCAGGACACTAGCAAAGAACATTCTAAGTTTCTAGAGAGAAAGTAGGTCACAGACAAAGGATAAGGAAGAACCGTTTGGTACTTTCCCACAATAATACAGATAACTAGAACACAACAAAACATTTCAAAATTCTGATGTTCGCAATAACATAAGGAAGGTCATTTTAGGCAGAGAGAAAAACACAAGAAAAGGCACAAGCAAGGAGGTCCATTATCAGCTTCAGTTCAGTTCAGTTCAGTTGCTCAGTCATGTCCGACTCTTTGCGACCCCATGAATCGCAGCACGCCAGGCCTCCCTGTCCATCACCATCTCCCAGAGTTTACTCAAACTCACATCCATCATGTCGGTGATGCAATCCAGCCATCTCATCCTCTGTCATCCCCTTTTCCTCCTGCCCCCAATCCCTCCCAGCATCAGAGTCTTTTCCAATAAGTCAGCTCTTCACATGAGGTGGCCAAAGTACTGGAGTTTCAGCTTTAGCATCATTCCTTCCAAAGAACACCCAGGGCTGATCTCCTTTAGAATGGACTGGTTGGATCTCCTTGCAGTCCAAGGGACTCTCAAGAGTCTTCTCCAACACCACAGTTCAAAAGCATCAATTCTTCGGTGCTCAGCATTCTTCACAGTCCAACTCTCACATCGATACACAACCACTGGAAAAATCATAGCCTTGACTGAACAGACCTTTGTTGGCAAAGTAATTTCTCTGCTTTTCAATACGCTATCTAGGTTGGTCATAACTTTTCTTCCAAGGAGTAAGCGTCTTTTAATTTCAAGGCTGCAGTCACCATCTGCAGTGATTTTGGAGCCCAAAAAGATAAAGTCTGACATTATTAAAGAACTGCAAACATCTCCTTAGAACCAAAGATTAAGAGGTGGGTTAAAGTGGTGACAGAGGAGGGAGAGGGCTCTGCTTGTACTATTCCCAACAGTTTTTTACTTTATCAAAATGGGAGGCTACTGAAGATTTTCAGCAAGACAGCTGTGAAATTTCTATTTTACAACGATCCAAGTTGGGATGGGAATTCCATGGTGGTCTAGGGGTTAGGACTCTACAATGAGCAAGCTGAGGAGTATGGAAAACAGCAAGACCAGTAACTGAGACTAATCCAAAGGTTCATACAATACACAGAAGAACGGTACAAAAAAGATCTTCACGACCCAGATAATCATGATGGTGTGATCACTCACCTAGAGCCAGACATCCTGGAATGTGAAATCAAGTGGGCCTTAAAAAGCAAAGGCCCTATGAACAAAGCTAGTATCCAAATTTGCTGGCATATTGGGTGCAGCACTTTCACAGCATCATCTTTTTAGACTTGAAATAGCTCAACTGGAATTCCATCACTTCCACTAGCTTTGTTCATAGTGATGCTTCCTAGGGCCCACTTGACTTCGCATTCCAGGATGTCTGGCTCTAGGTGAGTGATCACACCATCGTGATTATCTGGGTCGTGAAGATCTTTTTTGTATAGTTCTGTGTATTCTTGCCACCTCTTAATATCTTCTGCTTCTGTTAGGTCCATACCATTTCTGTCCTTTATTGAGCCCCTTTGCATGAAATGTTCCCTTGGTATCTCTGATTTTCTTGAAGAGATCTCTAGTCTTTCCTATTCTATTGTTTTCCTCTATTTCTTTGCATTGATTGCTGAGGAAGGCTTTCATATCTCTCCTTGCTATTCTCTAGAACTCTGCATTCAAATCAGTATATCTTTCCTTTTCTTCTTTGCTTTTTGCTTCTCTTCACAGCTATTTGTAAGGCCTCCCCAGACAGCCATTTTGCTTTTTTGCATTTCTTTTCCATGGGGATGGTCTTGATCCCTGTCTCCTGTACAATGTCACGAACCTCATTCCATAGTTCATCAGGCACTCTATCTATCAGATCTAGTCCTTTAAATCTATTTGTCACTTCCACTGTATAATCATAAGGGATTTGATTTAGGTCATACCTGAATGGTCTAGTGGTTTTCCTCATTTTCTTCAATTTAACTCTGAATTTGGCAATAAGTTCATGATCTGAGCCACAGCCAGCTCCCGGTCTTGTTTTCGCTGACTGAGGATAGGAAGTGATTAATTCAAGAAAATTTTCCAGAACTGAAGAGCTTGAATTTCCACACTGAGAGTATATACCCAGCAACCAAAACAAGCAAAGAAAACAGATTTGTTCCAAGGCACATACTGCAAAATTTCAGGACACTAGCAAAGAACATTCTAAGTTTCTAGAGAGAAAGTAGGTCACAGACAAAGGATAAGGAAGAACCGTTTGGTACTTTCCCACAATAATACAGATAACTAGAACACAACAAAACATTTCAAAATTCTGATGTTCGCAATAACATAAGGAAGGTCATTTTAGGCAGAGAGAAAAACACAAGAAAAGGCACAAGCAAGGAGGTCCATTATCAGCTTCAGTTCAGTTCAGTTCAGTTGCTCAGTCATGTCCGACTCTTTGCGACCCCATGAATCGCAGCACGCCAGGCCTCCCTGTCCATCACCATCTCCCAGAGTTTACTCAAACTCACATCCATCATGTCGGTGATGCAATCCAGCCATCTCATCCTCTGTCATCCCCTTTTCCTCCTGCCCCCAATCCCTCCCAGCATCAGAGTCTTTTCCAATAAGTCAGCTCTTCACATGAGGTGGCCAAAGTACTGGAGTTTCAGCTTTAGCATCATTCCTTCCAAAGAACACCCAGGGCTGATCTCCTTTAGAATGGACTGGTTGGATCTCCTTGCAGTCCAAGGGACTCTCAAGAGTCTTCTCCAACACCACAGTTCAAAAGCATCAATTCTTCAGTGCTCAGCATTCTTCACAGTCCAACTCTCACATCGATACACAACCACTGGAAAAATCATAGCCTTGACTGAACAGACCTTTGTTGGCAAAGTAATTTCTCTGCTTTTCAATACGCTATCTAGGTTGGTCATAACTTTTCTTCCAAGGAGTAAGCGTCTTTTAATTTCAAGGCTGCAGTCACCATCTGCAGTGATTTTGGAGCCCAAAAAGATAAAGTCTGACATTATTAAAGAACTGCAAACATCTCCTTAGAACCAAAGATTAAGAGGTGGGTTAAAGTGGTGACAGAGGAGGGAGAGGGCTCTGCTTGTACTATTCCCAACAGTTTTTTACTTTATCAAAATGGGAGGCTACTGAAGATTTTCAGCAAGACAGCTGTGAAATTTCTATTTTACAACGATCCAAGTTGGGATGGGAATTCCATGGTGGTCTAGGGGTTAGGACTCTACAATGAGCAAGCTGAGGAGTATGGAAAACAGCAAGACCAGTAACTGAGACTAATCCAAAGGTTCATACAATACACAGAAGAACGGTACAAAAAAGATCTTCACGACCCAGATAATCATGATGGTGTGATCACTCACCTAGAGCCAGACATCCTGGAATGTGAAATCAAGTGGGCCTTAAAAAGCAAAGGCCCTATGAACAAAGCTAGTGGAGGTGATGGAATTCCAGTTGAGCTATTTCAAATCCAAAAAGATGATGCTGTGAAAGTGCTACACTCAGTATGTCAGCAAATTTCGAAAACTCAGCAGTGGCCACAGGACTGGAAAAGGTCAGTTTTCATTCCAATCTCAAAGAAAGGCAATGCCAAAGAATGCTCAAACTACCACACAATTACACTCATCTAACACACTAGTAATTTTCAAAATTCTCCAAGCCAGGCTTCAGCAACCCGTGAACCGTGAACTTCGAGATGTTCAAGCTGGTTTTAGAAAAGGCAGACGAACCGGAGATCAAATTGCCAACATTCGCTGGATCATGGAAAAAGCAAGAGAGTTCCAGAAAAACATCTATTTCTGCTTTATTGACTATGCCAAAGCCTTGTGTAGATCACAATAAACTGTGGAAAATTCTGAAAGAGATGGGAATACCAGACCACCTGACTTGCTATACAGGAGAAACTTGTATTCAGGTCAGGAAGCAACAGTTAGAACTGGACATGGAACCACAGACTGGGTCCAAATAGGAAAAGGAGTACATCAAGGCTGTGTATCGTCATCCTCCTTACTTAACTTATATGCAGAGTACATCATGAGAAATACTGAGCTGGAAGAAGCACAGCTGGAATCAAGATTGCCAGGAGAAATATCAATAACCTCAGACATGCAGATGACACCACGCTTATGGCAAAGTGAAGAAGAACTGAAGAGCCTCTTGATGAGAGGGAAAGAGGAGAGTGAAAAAGTTGGCCTAAAGCTCAACATTCAGAAAACTAAGAGCATGGCATCTAGTCCCATCACTTCATGGCAAATAGATGGGGAAACAGTGGAAATCGTGGCTGACATTTTTGGGGCTCCAAAATCACTGCAGAAGGTGACTGCAGCCATGAAATTAAGACACTTACTCCTTGGAAGGAAGTTACGACCAACGTGCTGCTGCTGCTGCTGCTAAGTCGCTTCAGTCGTGTCGGACTCTGTGCAACCCCATAGACGGCAGCCCACCAGGCTCCCCCGTCCCTGGGATTCTCCAGGCAGGAACACTGGAGTGGGTTGCCATTTCCTTCTCCAATGCATGAAAGTGAAAAGTGAAAGTGAAGTCGCTCATTCGTGTCCGACTCTTCGTGATCCCATGGACTGCAGCCTACCAGGCTCCTCCATCCATGGGATTTTCCAGGCAAGAGTACTGGAGTGGGGTGCCATTGCCTTCTCCATATGACCAACCTAGACAGCATGTTAAAAAGCAGAGACATTACTTTGTCAACAAAGTTCCATCTAGTCAAGGCTACCTTTTTCGAGTAGTCATATACGGATGTGAGAGTGGGGCTATAAAGAAAGCTGAGCACAGAAAAATTGATGCTTTTGAACTGTGGTGTTGGAGAAGACACTTGAGAGTCCCTTGGACTGCAAGGGGATCCAACCAGTCCATCCTAAGGGAAAGCAGTCCTGGGTGTTTCATTGGAAGGACTGATGTCGAAGCTGAAACTCTAATACGTTGGCCACCTGATGCGAAGAGCCGACTTATTTGAAAAGACCCTGATGCTGGGAAAGATTGACAGCAGAAGGGGACGACAGAGGATGAGATGGTTGGATTCCATCACCGACTCAATGGACATGAGTTTGAGTAAACTGTAGAAGTTGGTGATGGAGGTTTGGCGTGCTGCAGTCCACGGGGTTGCAAAGAGTCAGACACAACTCAGGGACCGTACTGAACTGAACTGAATACAATCATCTGTGCATAAACTGTAACGGTGTGAATAGCTAACATTTATTACTTTAATAAGAGTTTTTATGGAGTATTTCACTTATCCTGCAGCAAATGTTTGGGGCAGGTGCTACAGTGTATTTTTTCATGCCCATCTTATAAATAAGGAAAGTGAATCCTGGTTAAGTCACTGCCATCTAACAAGGGACTCTGCAGGTGTATGTAGGTGCAGGTGTATTAATTTCTTGACTTCAACAATTAAGCTGAAGTTAAATACACTGATCAGTAAATGAAAAGTGCTGGATTTGAACCAATTTCCACTTATTTTTGATGAACCTGTGTGTCTGGTAAACAGTTTAAGTAGGGAACAAGTTATGCGGTAGCTTCAAGCTCAGATTTACTGATTTTTATATTTATAGACCACTATTCAAAAGAATTTTTTAAAAGCTATTTTATATCTATTTTACCTTTTCTATAACTGTCCAGGTAGGCAAGAAGTAAAATTACTTCCATTTTATAGATGAAGGAGACACAAGGATGTAACTGATTCAAACGAATTCCAGGCGTAATACTTTACCCATTAAACCACAGACTAGTTAACCAAATAACAATACTCAAACTACTAATGCACAAAGGACCTATGATGAAATTAGAATAGTTAAGAGCAACATTACCAGTGAGTTGGGGTTTAGGCAGCTGTCATTTATCGGGACTCTTCCATATAGAAAGGACAAGCTCAAGAAGGAATATGGCAGAATCACAGAATTATGAAAGCCACGGTCTAGGAAAAACTGGACCAAGGAAGCACCCTTTAAAAATCTTGAGTATGGTAGTGCCAAATAGGACATAATGAATTTATAGAACTTAGTATTTAAGGATGGCAGTAGAAATAACAGGTGCTTCTTTTAAATTGCACAGATAATTCTCTGAATGTCAGAGACACACAAAGCTATCAATGAAGTTTATCTAATCGAATCCTGGAACAGATGGAGTATCTCAGTATCCATATTCCTAGTTATCAAAGCAAAAGCTTTAAACATTCATCCAATAATAAAGTGTAAACCAACTTTTTTAATATGCTGAAAGCACAACTTTTTGTTTACTTTAATGAATAATTACAACTGGGAAATCATACCTGCCTTAACAGTCTGCTTCATCCACTTTAGTTGGGATTGATTTTGTCTTACAGAAAGCAACCATCAAAGTTTCTTTTCCCTTGCCCAAGATTTTAAAAAGTCAACCATTACATATAAATACAGAAAGGCCTATGCCAAGTTAACAAATGAAAACTGTAACTCAAAATGAGGTATGCACATTGACAGTAAGTGCATTGGTATACTCTATACAAAAGCTGGAGAATTTACAAACAATCGGTGATGTAAAACAGAGGTTTCCTAAGAACTTACTTAATCAGACCTTTAAAAAGCCCTAGAAAACTTCATTTTTAACAACGGTCCCAGATGATTCCAGGTATTGCTTAAAGTGTAGTTTGGGAAACATTTTTAACCTCCACTGTCAGATTACATATACAATAAAATTAAAATACAAACCATGTAACTGAATGAAAAATAATATTTATATAAGCTATTAATAGATATCTAAATACAATATGGTTTTTTTTAATGAAATGTGTATATAACTGTATTCATAAAGTACACTAATCAAAATCTATACAACATTAACAACAAATCCAAATAAAAATGAAGATATTCCTCTGAATTTCATGTTTCACCGAGCATCAAAAACAACCACTGTAATATACCAAGTTAAGGACCTGTCTCTTATACACATCTAGCAATAAGCCAGTCTATCAAGTAATATACCAAGTTAAGGACATAAAAAGGTACATTAAAATTAAAATTTTAGTACTTCCAAGTCACTTTCTCTTTGCAATAATCTATTGATTTAATCTAAAATGTTAGTCATTTTAGATTTTAATCTAAAATGTTAGTCATTTTAGATTTAATCTAAAATGCACAAAAGAATAAAATTCACTATCCACTATGATGAGAAGTGAACTAAAAAATAAACTATTTTAATTATTAGCCCTCTTTCCATGATAGAGACCAATGCACCAAGAAACTAAAGCAGTGTTAAAAGCGATAATTTACTGTTTTAAAAAATACTGTCAGTTATTACATAACAATTTACTCTGTCTTTCAGCTAATTCGTCTCACTTTTTCCACTAGGTAGCATAAAAACTATTTGTAGTTCTCCTTGTGTAATTTAGTTTGTTCATAATTAATTTTGTTCATAAACTGAAGCTCAAGAATGAGTATTTATACAGAATTGCTGAAAAATACACTTATGAAAGCCAAAATCAACTAGTATTTAGATTACTTGGTATACGTCTTACACACCGAAGTATTGTCAAAGAAAATGATACACATTTTTTTTTTTGGTAAGTAATCCAAGTTGTTACTATTTTCACAAGTAATTAAGTCTTTGACTATCAAACCAGGCGTTATTCTTCACTTGCTCCCATCTCATACCTAACAAGCACAGTTAAAAGGATACATCTTTTAGTCCTTTTCTTGTACATTATTCTGTATCCACATTCTCTGCATCGGATTGGATCCCTTGATTTTATTTCATTTTCTGTGTGACATTCTAGAAATGAAAACACATTCATTTATTCAATGCCTAAAAGAGAAATTATTACAGACAAGCAAATTATCTTGACCAGATTTTTCATCCAACACACTAAAATACAAATACTCAATCTCAAGGATGTGTTGCTATTACCAGTAAGCTAAAGGAGAGAGAAAAAAAGAGTGGCGGGCAAGGCACTCTTCCTAGAAGAGGAAATGAAAAGTTAATGAGAGGATTTTTTTTTTTTTAAAGATTGCTAAAGCTGTTCCGCTTTCTAACTTTAAAGATGAACGACTCACTTAAGTCAAAGACAAACGCACAATTCTTTTTTTTTTTAAACCGAGTTTAAATACTCTTACTTTTTGTTACTCTTACCTCCACAGATATAGATCATCGGCTGCTGCTTTGGGGGTTGAACGTCCTTCTGGGTGTCCATTGTTGTCCCTGAAATCGGAGACTCAAATATTTAATATCTCAAAACGGGGCCCTCACAAATCCAACCAGGAATCATTTTTCCGAAGGAAAGCTAAAAAGGTCCCAATTCCTAGTCAGTACTTTGTTTCAAATCCTATGGCTGGGTCTAAAGGACGAAACAAACAAAAAAGGTGTTGCCCATTTGCCCGCAAATTGGACTCTTATTTTACAGATGAAAAAAGTCAGGTTTAGGGAAGTTCATTTGGGCAGGATTACTCAGCAGCAATGCTGGAAGCCCGGGTTCGATCACTGGGTCGGGAAGATCCCCTGTAGTAGAGAATCGCAACCCACTCCAGTATTCTTGACTGGAGGATTCCATGGACAGAGGAGTCCATGGGGTCGCGAAGAGTGGGACACGACTGAAAGACTAACACACTCAGTTGCAGAGTCAGAGAGATTTAGATCTGATTGCAAAGCCCGCGTCTTCATTTAACACGTTATATTTCTCCAAACTTTAGCAGGAGATTGTAAAAGAAAAAAAAAACACTCTCACACAGGAAAACACGCGAACCGAAGATAAGAGAAGAATAAATAACTCCCCAAAGCTAGTCAACATTAAACAGCTAAACAGGCAAAAAACTAAAAGTATCGACTCTATTCCCAGCCTCTCCCGACTCTAACCCTTTCACTAGACCTCTTTAGACCTTATTGTCTTTTCAGTTTGGGCCCAAATTCCCACTCTCAAATCCCAAACCTCCAATTTTCTACTCACGTAACACGGAGGAATCTTTAGGCCTCTCCAAACAGATTCCGACTCGCCTCCGACCCGCGGCCAACTTCCGGCGCTCGCTTCTGACGTATCGGAGTCTCCGCCCCTTCCGGAGTCTCCGCCCCTTCCGTTCCGGGCGTGGCTGAGCAACCTGGATTGAGCAGAGGCGGGTGAAAGGGATTGTTTCGTGTTTTCGAGGCTAGTCGAAGTGGTTGTTTCGCTCCTAGCTGTTTTCATTTTTCGGGGAAGCAAAGCACTTTAGCAGCCTTTCATGTCCAAAGAGGTTTGTCTCTCTGACACATGAAGTCTGCAGAAAGGAACATTTTTCTAGGCGGGCAGAGGGTTAGAAGAGAAACTCCAGTGAAGTGCTCGTGATATACTAGGCTGACCGTTACTTCCAGGAACGAAGAAGAATCGGCTCCACCGCGGATATCCACGTCGAAAAGCCCTTTTCAGACTACGTGTTTCAAATCGTTTGCTATTTGTGCCGTGGCACTGGAGCACCCCCTCGGTCGCTATGTTTCATATAATTTCGTTTTTGCTTTTCGACCCTTTCTCTCCTAGGCGCTCGTTCTCTGACTCACACATTTTACTTGTGGGCAGGTACGTCAGTTGCTCCCACTTAAAGCTAAGGGCTTTAGGTAGTGGTAGCTGACCACTGACCTTCCTTTTGTCCCCTGGATTCATTCCTCCTTAGAAGAACAAGAAGACATGACCAGTGAGGCCGTGTTCTTTCAAAGGTCAAAATTTTAATGAAATTGAACAGTTGGGTTCACAACGTTTGCTTTTTTTTTTTTTTTTTCACAGTGATAGCTTACGGTGAACGATGTCGGATTTGTGATCTCTGAAGAAGATTTAGCATGGGCATCAGGAACCAGGCTTCAGACGCTCAGAACTTTGTGTGGCAGAAGTCTCATTACAGTGAAAAAGGACAAAGCTTCTAACGTAGACATCAGAAGAGGGGATGGAGAGTGCCCCCCTCGCTAGTCTTAGCAAGGGAGCTATATACTTTTTCAGTTGGTTGTTACAGTAAATCAAAAGAATGTCTCAAGGTTGTAAAGGTCTTACCAGATCCATTCCCACAACTTACATTTTAAAATAATGGGATAACATTTTTAAAATAATGGGCTTCCTTTGTGGCTCTTCCTTTGTGGCTAAAGAATCCGCCTGCAATGTGGGAGACCTGGGTTCGGTCCCTGTGTTGGGAAGATCCCTTGGAGAAGGGAAAGCTACACATTCCAATATTCTGGTCTGGAGAATTCAGGCCATGGGGTACCAAAGAGTCCTGACAGAACTGAGCAACTTTCACTTTCATCAGAAAGATCTTAACAGACCCACTCCCACAACATACATTTTAAGATGACAGGATAGTCAGAAGGTTCTTAAGGAGGAACGTGTCCTCCAACAGGATACATTGTTGTTTTATAATCATTGGTAAAGTTTAAGGAAAAACATACCTTGAGCAAGATGAGTTGTTTGTTGTATAATTATTAGCTCTGGGCTTAAAGAAAAAACATTTTATGTGACTATGTTGAAGGAATGTAGGAAAGAAATGTTTGTCCTTTTCTCCTCCTTGAGAGCCCCAGACCCCTTTCTCTTCCCTTTCCTCCCCC
>SJYT01060655.1:91986-150411 GCA_006410635.1 Cephalophus harveyi
CTTCAGTCGTGTCCGACTTTGTGCGACCCCATAGACGGCAGCCCACCAGGCTCCGCCGTCATAAACTAAGTGTAGGCTATTGTACAGAATTGTAGAATTTCACTGCTAGAAGTCTTCTGAAATGTCTAGTCCTGTCACGTATTTGCAGATGAGAAAACTGAGCTCTAGAGAAGTTAAGCGACCTGCCAGCAGTCACTCAAGGAGATAGGAATGGCTGCAGATCTATAACTGAGCCCTCTGATGTCTAAGCCCATATTTCCCCACAAACTCTTGTTAAGGTTTCAGTCCTTTCAGAATAGTCTTGATCAGGAATGTCTTTGGTGTAACTCAAATAGGATAATAAGAAAGATTAATGACCTGTATGTCTATGCCTTAAAAAATGTTCAAATGAGATAAATTATTTGTTTAAAAAATTAGGGATATGGCTATGATATAGGGATTTTGTTTTTACATGACGGAATAGTTGGATACAGACTAGTTAAAACTTGGGTGACCCTTTTAGGTGCTCGCTTGTGGGACAAATGATATTCAGTCACATTGCAATGTAAGTGAAAGAGCACATTGCAATACCTGTCTCTTATACACATCTAGATGTGTATAAGAGACAGGGTGGGGGGTGCGTGAGAAAGAGCCTATCAAATTAGAAAGCCCTAGGTGCCTCAGAGGGGCTTTCCAGCTGGCGATAGTGGTAAAGAGGGCTTCCCTTGTGGCTGTGGTTAAGAATCTGCCCGCAATGCGGGAGACTTGAGTTCGATCCCTGGGTTGGGAAGATCCCCTGAAGAAGGGAAAGGCTACCCACTCCAGTATTCTGGCCTGGAGAATTCCATGGTCTGCAGAGTCCATGGGGTTGCAAAGAGTCGGACACGACTGAGCGATTTCCACTCACTCACTCAGTGGTAAAGAACCCGCCTGCCAATCCAGGAGACTTAGGAGAAGCGGGTTCGATCCCTGGGTCGGGAAGAGCCCCTGGAGGAGGAAATGGCAACCCACTCCAGTGTTCTCGTCTGGAGAATCCCATGGACGGAGGAGCCTGGAGGGCTAGAGTCTGCGGGGTCGCAGTGAGTCTGACACAACTGAAGCGGTTTAGCACGCACGCGGGTGCCTCGGTGCGGTGGGGGCGCGGAGGGCTGGAACGCAGAGGCGGAGCTCCCGGGCGCAGGCGGGGCCGCGGGTCTGCGGGGCCGCGGGGCGGCGGCCGGCGGGAGGAAGGGGCGGCGCGGCGCGGCGCGGGGCGGGGCGGTTACTCAGGGCGGGCAGTTCAAACCGAAGGAGGGAAAAGGCGGCGGCCCCACGCGGAGCCGGCGTGGAGGTTGCCATAGCCGAGCATCCCTGGGGACGAGGCCGCGGCTCCTCGGCGGCGCTCGGGCGGCTGCCGCCCACACATCCCCGCCCGGCGTCGGCGCGGTGGGCGCGGCCGCCCCGGGGCCCCCGGGTGGGCGGGAGCGGGGACGCCAGGTGTGTGAGGGCGGCCGGCCCCTGGGCGTCCCCTGCCTCGCGCCCGCTCAGCTGCCCAGGGGCCGCGACGAGAGAGGCGCCCCGACGCGGTTCGCCTTCCTCTCGCTCTGGTTCCAGGCGACGCCCGCCCGTCCTCGGCCCGTCGGCGGCTTCCTGGGGCCCTGGGGCCGGCCCGGCCTCCCTCCGCCAGCCCGGCCTGGGGAGGGTCCGCGGACCGACGAGCGGCCTGGTTGACGCCCCCGGGTTGACCGTTAACCAGCCACCCGCCGACGGCGCCTCGGGCAGGAGGCGACCGCGCAGCGGCTGACCCTGCGTGGTCAGAGAGCCGAATTGGGGCCGTTTTCCTCCGTCCCGAGACTAGCTGGAGCACACAGAGATATGACAATTTCTGTTGTCTGGAAAGCTGGGGGGAATTCGAAGTGATTTAGGTCTTTTAAACCGTTAGAATATAATCCCGATAGCACGTACTTGAGGTATCCTTCAAATCTTAGCCGGCATCGTGCTGCTACTGCACGTTTCCATTAATTGTTCAAAATTAGTTGTCTCTTTAAGTGGTATTACTTTGGCGTGAATTTTAAAGGCAAAGTGAGAAATTTCCTTTATCGGAAGCCTACGTAACGTTGGCGTCTAAGAACTCAAGATTTACTGATGGTAAGATGTTGCACTTTAACAATTGAAGGAAATTCGGCTTTAATTACTTTAAGTACTTCATTGAGTTAACCAGTGTTTTTGTTTTTGCTTTTTTAAAGAGCACTATAGAGATGTGTGTTCTTTATCAGGAGCTTGGTTTTAAAAAATGAATATTGAAGAGGCTTGTTTGTTTCATCAGTGAACTGTTGAATCAGTGAAACTGAGCAAGTCAACCGGCATTCCACGATTTTGCATAAATACTTGTGAAGTTTGAAAAACCACGTTTTGAGACCAGTGTCTTGGATTGAAAATGATGAAAGATGAAAAAAAAAAGATGACACCAGAGAAAGCACGGTGGAAGCAATTTCAAATGGGTAGATGAACAAAAGGAAAATCGGAAGTTTTTTGTCTGTTTAAAGCTAGTGGTCTGTGGTTTTTAGCGGGGAGAGGATTTTATTTGCATCCCTGCTTTTGTTTCCAACAATTTGCCTCTCAGGTTCCCAAATTCGAGCATGGTGAGACACCTAGTGGTGAAGTAGAAGAATAGTTACATTTGTTTTAATTTTAAAAAGTTTTAAAAAGGCTCGGACCTAACTTTACCAAATGACATGAGAGAAAACTGTTACTTAATAAAGTGATTTTCGGAGAGTAGGAAACATTCGTGTGTGGAGATGTAATTTGAAAACAAAAATTGTTTTAAAGTATGAAATACAGAAAGCAAAATTTGATCATCTTGACTGGTAAGCAGATATAGAAGAGATCAGTGATTGTCACAATCTGAGGGAATCTAAATCAGAAGAGAACATGTGTGAGATTTACCAAAATAGAATATAGGTTTTAAAAGTTGAAAAACACTTATTTTGCCCAGTAATAATGATCATTATACCACAAAGAAACAGTTTGGTTTTTTGGTTAGAATAGCAATTTTTAAAAAAATGTATTCACTTACATGTTTAACTGATAGAACTTAGGCATAAATAACTTTCCCATTATACTCAACTAACAATATATCTTCCCAGGATCTTTTAAATAGAGAATCATGTATTCGGTCTGGAGAAAACTTTAAAAGAATGACAGTTTTCTTTGTGTCCTTTGAATAATCTGGAGAAATAACTTTCTTATACTTTAAGATTTAATTCAAGTTTCTAAAAAGTTTCAGACACTGCTGAAAAGGTTAAAGAGTCAAGTATTTCCTTAAAAAAAGTGAAATGTTTCCTAGTGTCCTTCCTTACAAATATAATACTGAATCACACTTCTTCCCTAAGTAGTGTACTTAAATTCTTTATTTTCAATTTAAGAATATTATAAAGGGTGGGTTCCTGAGTAGAAAATATTTACCAGATGAGACACGAATGAGTATAACCTGCCAGGTTTGAGATGGCCTCTGGGGGCTTTGGTTCATTTTGGTTAGCTCAAGAATATGTTACTAATTTATCAGTGAGCCAAAGAGCCTTTGCAAAGGTGAAAGCCTTGGAATTCAGACCTTGTGAATGGTCAGAAAGACCAGGTTTCTGAGACAAGCCCATGTTACAAGTATGAGCAACATTATCCTAGAGTTGCTTTGCTGAATTGCTGTTTTATTCTCGTGGCTGCACTCACTTGACCAGTGGTCAAAATCAACATATAGTTTTTTTAAGCATCTTTATTTACATTACAGAACTCAGAAAGGAAATATCCACTTGACTAAATATAGGCCAGCACAAATAAGCTAGAATGATAGAACTACAATAATGTACTTTAGCACTATAAAAATTATAAGGTAAAACAATCATCTAAAAATTATGCCTTGAGATTTTTTTTTCCTCAAGTGTAGTTAATGAAAATATCTGTGCACAGTGCCTAGACTATGCTTAGTTAGGTAATCTGTGAATATTTATATCCTGGAGATTTTGGTTTTTATGATGTTGAAACACTGTCGTAAGTAAGATACACATGAGTATATTGCAGAGGAGATTTGTTTTTTTAAAGTAACTTTTTTTTAATTGCCATACAATTTTCCATAATCCTCTGTGCTCATAACAAGTATTTTGGTATTAGCTGCCAGGCTATTAATTTCAAAGGAAGAATAAAATTTGTTTTCACTTTGTAGAAACAGAGATTTTGAAGATGTCAGAAAGGCATTCAGGTGAAGCCGGCACTGAAGCAGGAAATGAGGTGGACTCTCCTATTGTCAGGCTCAAGTCCTCCAGCTTTGGAGACCTTTGTTCCACATCTTCTTTTCAAGATAGTGGCTACAGTGAGCTGTTAAAATCGTGCAGCTTTGATAATACAGATAAAGAATTATTTGGAAAGAAAGAAAGAGGCTCGACATTGATCCACGAATATCCTGAATCTTCAAGTTTGGCCTTAACCCATAGTTTAGAGTCTCCCACTCAAAGAAAGAGATTTGTCTTCCTCAGGAAGGAAAATGATAAAACCCCAGACCTTTGTGAAACTCCTAAAGTCAGTGGAAAAAAACATTTGCTGCGCAGAAGATTGGACATATCTTTCTCTCTTCTAAACAGGGATGTTGAATCCCAAAGCAGTTCCCTCGAAAGCAGTACAAGCCAAGTTCCCAATTTAGAAAAAAATATTCCAGGCAGTGCTTCAGGTTTTCCAAGGCAAGATACTTTTAGTTCTTCAGTTACTAGCATTTTGAGAACAGAAGAAGTAACTTCCAGCAGTCAAAAATTGAGACTTAATTTTTCTCAACAGAAGACTTCCACAGTGGATGATTCCAAAGATGACTGTGGCCTATTTGAAGTTGAATGTATATCTCCAATTCAGGGCAGTAATTTTAAAGACTCTATCACACATGACTTTAGTGACAGCAGTCTATGTATTAATAATGAGAATACATATCCTGAACTTCTGGGCTCTTCTGTTGGTGGAACAAGCTGTAGAACAGATGAGGACATATTTGTGACTCCAATCAGTAATCCTGTACCAAGTGTTAAATTTAATGCAAGTCGAAGATTTTCTCCTTCAGCTGGAGTGAGACGCAATATTTCGACCCCTGAAGACAGCGGTTTCAACTCACTTTGCTTGGATAAATCAGAAGATTCCCTATCTGAGCAAGAGGGCTCTTTCCAAGAACTACTTCAGAAACAGAAGGGAACTCTCAAAGTCAGGGACACCATAAAAAAGTCAAGGCGTCTTGGAAGATTGAGAAGACTGTCCACCCTTCGGGAGCAAGGCTCGCAATCTGAGACAGAAGAAGAAAACCAGACCTACCTCTCTAGCTCTGAATCAACACCAGCGACCGCTTCAGACATTTCAGAGAGCCAACCGAGCAGTGACAGTAAGAGTGAGGATTTAAGCTTTAAGAATTTATCGAAGACCCCAGCCTTGCAATTAGTGCATGAGCTTTTTATGAAAAGCAAAAGGAAAAGATTCCAGCAAAACGGTGCACATGAATTGTTAGAAGAAATGGACGGGGGGAAAATAGCTGTACTACAGCGTGTACTTGCAGGACTGATTGGCAAGAAAATGGGTATAGAAAAACTGGACATCTTAACAGAATTAAAGTACAGAAATCTAAAGCATGTTCTTGCTATGGTTTTAGATTCCTTGACTGCAGAAAGCCTATGTAGGTAAGATTTTTTTTTTTTCTAAAATAAAACTGCCTTTTATCACTTTCTTTTTTTTAAGGAGGAAAACTTTTCTGTTAGTTGAGTAGCTTTTTAAAATTTTGTTTTATGATCTCTGTCTTGGTTACTTTATATTTTATCAAAGATGGTTAAGTGAAATTCTTCAGTGTCAGAAATTTCAGTATCTTGAATGCTGCTTCATAAGTAAACAGAAACTGAGTCACATATATAGAAGTATTAAGGGTAGGAACTAGTTACAAGACTAAATTGAGACTGTTTATACTGGCAGTTTTGCAAAGTGCAGGACTATCAGAAGACAAGCCCCATCGGTATGCCAGGACCAGGAAGGAGAGAAGCCATGTGGAACAGGATTTCTACAAGGTCATGGTTGAGGCAGGACAAACAAGAGAGTTAGTCAGTCTCTTTTTCCATAGGTATATGTCAAGAGTTTGGTTCATCAAATCCTTATTCTTTTCTGGCTCCTACTTCTATTGAAACCCTTCTTCACCTTTCCCCCATAAACTGCTGCTGCTGCTAAATTGCTTCAGTCGTGTCCGACTTTGTGCGACCCCATAGACGGCAGCCCACCAGGCTCCGCCGTCATAAACTAAGTGTAGGCTATTGTACAGAATTGTAGAATTTCACTGCTAGAAGTCTTCTGAAATGTCTAGTCCTGTCACGTATTTGCAGATGAGAAAACTGAGCTCTAGAGAAGTTAAGCGACCTGCCAGCAGTCACTCAAGGAGATAGGAATGGCTGCAGATCTATAACTGAGCCCTCTGATGTCTAAGCCCATATTTCCCCACAAACTCTTGTTAAGGTTTCAGTCCTTTCAGAATAGTCTTGATCAGGAATGTCTTTGGTGTAACTCAAATAGGATAATAAGAAAGATTAATGACCTGTATGTCTATGCCTTAAAAAATGTTCAAATGAGATAAATTATTTGTTTAAAAAATTAGGGATATGGCTATGATATAGGGATTTTGTTTTTACATGACGGAATAGTTGGATACAGACTAGTTAAAACTTGGGTGACCCTTTTAGGTGCTCGCTTGTGGGACAAATGATATTCAGTCACATTGCAATGTAAGTGAAAGAGCACATTGCAATACTTGCCTTCCCTGCTCATCCCTCAAGATTTCTAGTATTTTCACTGCAGAGTGCATGTGTAACTTGGCAGTGCTTATTCTTGGAAATGTGAGACACTGGACTCAGTTGAAATAGCTGAGGTGAACACCCAACTATGTATTGATGGTTCATTTCTTTTCCATTAATGAGTGACTTTCTGCCAATTCCTCTCCATCTAATACAAGGCGCCTGTGTCAGCTTAGAGAGGCAATGGCAACTGAGGTGGCTGGAAGGATAGTAGTGTTGACAACTTAGGTGTAACCTGGGACCCTCCATAACCTTCTCCTAACCTCATTCACTTTTATTGATAAATAAGCACTCACTGGACATAAATTATGTTTTTTTCTTTAGCTGCTTTGTTCTCATAAACTTTGGTTTACAAAATTGAAACTTTGTAGTGCTGCTCATAATAATATTTATTATAGCTGACCCTTGGCCAACCAAAAAATAGGGGTGCTGACCCTCTGATGTGCAGCCTAAAATCTTTGTATAATTTATAGTCAGCTCTCCACATCTGAGTTTCCTCTGTATCCATGGTTTGGCATCCCTGGTTTCAGCTGACCAGGCACTGTGTAGTATTTACCGTGGAAAAAAATCCACATGTAAGTGGACCCACAGAGTTCAAACCCGTGTTGTTCAGGTGTGTGCTTAGTCACTCAGTCATGTCTGACTCTTTGCAACCCAGTGGACTGTAGCCCAACACACTCCTCTTTCCATGGGATTTTTCCATGAAAGAATACTGATGTTGTTCAGGGGTCAGCTGTATCTGGAATTTAGTGGTTCTAATACAGGATTGATTGTTTTTGTGTTTATTTACTCAAAATGACAAGTATTTGTTAAATATAATAATAGAAATTTATATAATCTCTTGCACTGTAGCTGATAATCATTTGTGGCATGTCATGTTCCAAGTTTTAAATATGAGTATTGCATGTAAGTTAAATCCTCTTTATCAGTCTCCCAGTGGACTCACTTGGGTTTATATGAAACTGTTTTATTTCCTTAACCGTTTGTAAGATAGTAACCTATCAATATGATGCTGACATATTTTAATAGGTCTTCTCTCACAGCTATGCAAATCAAGTCATATTTTTAATGTGAAATTTTAGTTTTAAATTAACTATCCAAAATCTTTATAAACAAGTTTCTCTTATTGCCATATGTAAAAAATGCTAATTCTGTGGCATATATGCAATAAAAGGACTGATCTTTTCATTACAGTGTTTGGAAAGTGAGCAGAAATTGGCGCGAAATTATTGTTCAAGATAAAAAAGCAAATCGAAGGAGGAAATTACATATCACACAACTGAAAACAAATCCTGAGGTAATGTATATAATGCTATTCTAAAACATATTTGTATGAGTATCTGATAATCACATATGTCTGGACAACCTAATTTGGTTTTCCTGCTATTCTTTAATCTTTCTCTTTATCAACATTCACTTGTAAGTTCTTTTTTATTCCTTTGGCCACACCACAGTCTTGCAGAATCTCAGTTCCCCCACCAGGGATTGAATGGCACTGAAAGCCCAGAATCCTAACTACTAGGCCGCCAGGGAACTTCCACATTCATAAACTCATTTCCCCCCGTCTCCAAACTCCATCTCTACCAAGTCCATAAATGGAGTGGACTAACTGAAATAAAGAACATCTTGCTGAGTTTTGTTGTTTAAGTATATATGCTGTTATCAGTATTTGATACCATTTTAATAAGATATGCCAGACCCTGTTCATAATTAGATATTGTTATAGCATTATCTATTCAGTCTTTTATGTGCTTCCCTAGTGGCTCAGCCGTAAAGAATCTGCTTGCAATGCAGAAGACTGCCTGCCAATGCAGGAGACGCCTGTTTGACCCGTGGATTGGGAAGATCCCCTGGAGATGGAAATGGCAACCTACTTGAGTATCATTGCCTGGGAAGTCCCAGGGACAGAGGAGCTTGGAGGGCTCCAGTCTATGGGGTTGCAAGAGTTGGACATGACTTAGTGACTAAATCATCCACTCTTGATGTAGTATACTTGTAGTATACTCTACTCGGGTATAATCTTGAGTAGATAGTATATGCCAGTTGCTCAGATTACAGTGGTGGACATTTTTGACATGATCCCTGCTCTCTTGGAGCTTTACACCTAATATAAACAGATGATTACAATACAGGTGTGTTAGAGGAAGCTCAGAGTTAGCTCTATTAGGACATTTAAAAGAAGTGTTTGATACTTGGGGATCAAGAGAAGGAAAAAATGCATCTCAGCTGAGACTTGAATAATGAATTAGACAGGAACGTTGTTTCCGCAGAGGGAATAGCATACATGAAGGCGGGAGGTGAGTGAGCACGGCGGCTTAGTACTTGTAAAGCATCATGAACTTGCACTTTCTTAAAGATTTGAGGTCCAGCCCTGAAGTTATAAGCAAATTTTTATAGAAGCCAATTAATTCTTCATGGGAACACTATTTTGTGTAATAGATATCTGATGACTCTAGTACCCATATTTACTATGTATTCAACTTTTAGACCTTACTTAGGCATAAATACCAAGAGAAACTCAGAATTAACTTCTTTATTCTTATTCTAGTAAAAAGTATGTAATAACACAAGTAAACTTATACTTTGGCTAAATATAATTGAAATGAAGCATGTTGTATTGTGCGTAGTCACTCAGTCGTGTCTGACTCTTTGCAACCCAACAGACTGCAGCCTGCCAGCCTCCTCTGTCCATGGGGATTCTCCAGGCAAGAATACTGGAGTGGGTTGCCATGCCCTCCTCCAGGGGATCTTCTGAACCCAGGGAGGGAACCCAGGTCGCCTACAGTGCAGGCGGATTCTTTACCACCTGAGCCTCCAGGGAAATGAATTATAGTATAAACAAATATGAACACCCAGATACAGATTGAGGGTTTTCTCATTCCAAGGAAATATTAGGGACTGCTGTTAACTAAAGGATTGACTTTCTATTTTATTTGAAGACAAGTTTTATCTTCTCACCTATGATAATCCTTCACAAGCTACTTACTGCTGCAGCTGCTGGCTCTGGGAGCTTATAATATTGAAGATATTAATTGCCTTCTTAACATATCTTTTTAGAGTGGCACCCTACCACTAAGGACAGCCCAAAAAACAAATTTTCAAGCAAGTACCTATTCATATTAAGCTTTTAGCTCCATGCATTCCTTACATCCTATGTAAAAGAAACATTAGCAAGCCTTTGGGTAATTCTAGATAAAGTATTCTACCTTATATCCTACTTTTTAAAAAAACTTGGTTTCCTAAAGAACTCTATTTTTTTCCAGGGAACCCAGGTCGCCCACAGTGCAGGCGGATTCTTTACCACCTGAGCCTCCAGGGAAATGAATTATAGTATAAACAAATATGAACACCCAGATACAGATTGAGGGTTTTCTCATTCCAAGGAAATATTAGGGACTGCTGTTAACTAAAGGATTGACTTTCTATTTTATTTGAAGACAAGTTTTATCTTCTCACCTATGATAATCCTTCACAAGCTACTTACTGCTGCAGCTGCTGGCTCTGGGAGCTTATAATATTGAAGATATTAATTGCCTTCTTAACATATCTTTTTAGAGTGGCACCCTACCACTAAGGACAGCCCAAAAAACAAATTTTCAAGCAAGTACCTATTCATATTAAGCTTTTAGCTCCATGCATTCCTTACATCCTATGTAAAAGAAACATTAGCAAGCCTTTGGGTAATTCTAGATAAAGTATTCTACCTTATATCCTACTTTTTAAAAAAACTTGGTTTCCTAAAGAACTCTATTTTTTTCCTTTCTTGAGTTTTCCCCCTTATTTTGATTTGCTTTAAATTGTTTAAAAACTAAAAACAAGTACGTGGTTTAAAACATCAAATTGGACTTTGAAGCTTATAACAAAACACGTATTTTCCTGCCCTTCCTGCTCTTGATTCTTGCCTCATCAAGGCAATCAGTTTCAACTCTCTAGTTGTTCTTTTTCTTTTGATATTCACCTGCATATTTCTGAGTGGCGTGTCTTCACTGCTATTGCTGGTTTAGTTTTTTCTGTAGAGGAACTAGGTTAGTTCTCTAACGTCCCTCTACTACCTGTCTACCCAGCTCTTCTCTGAAGTCTTTTCTCCTAGTTTATGAATGTAATTACACCATCATTAGTGAATCAGGATTAGGTGCTGACATTATTAAGACTGCATTGAGATTATTATGACTTTTTGACAGCCGTACCATATAGTACAGTATGATTATACCTATTACACCTTTTTTCTTATATAACTTTTCCCTTCACAGTTAATAAGTTAATAATTGCCCAGTTTCTTTCTTTTTCCTCTTTCCCTCTCTCTCCTCCTCCTTCTCTCTCTCTTGCTCTTTCTTTCTTTTTAGTGTTTCTCTGTACAGATGCCTGACTCACCATCCGCCAGAACTGGAACTCTCCTCTGTGTAAGTCTGAATAAATCAGGTATTCTACCTGTTCCTTCTTTTCTTCAGAGAGGTCATTCCAGATGCCCTTTGCCCTCTCGTTCCTGAATGAACTGGCTGCTTCCTACGTGCACTATCCTAATGTATATCATTAACCAAAACAGAAAAATTATAAAACAAAGTTGTTTGATGGTTTTCTTCACGTGTGTATAGTGTCACTGAAAGATCCTTACATGTGAAAAATAAATGGCACACGCACCAGTTACGTGTAATAGGATCTCATTTTATCTGTTTGCCTTGGAGCAGTGAGAATGACCATAAAATTGGAATATTACACTATTTCCATCAAATTTCTTAATTTACTGTAGTCTTTACTGTTTACTTATAATCATGGAAATGAACAACAATAAGAGACTCTCCTCTCACATTTAAATATTTTCTGGTATGGTGGTGGTGCCTATATTTTGAAAAATGTTACTCACGAATATTTGCCTTTGTTGACTACTAGACCTTACACTGTTCAGAGATAGTAGCCCACATTTTAAGCTCTGGGAGGATAGGGGTTAGACTGTTTTATTCACTTGGCACCTATTAGATGAAATCTTTGTTAAATGAATGAATGTTCTTCTATGGCTGAAATTTGCTTTAACAATATACCTCTATTCATTTTTTGGTAGATGCATCATCACTGTATTTGCCAACTGCATGGAAATCCAATGGGTATTTTCTTTTAGAGTACTATTGTGTCATATGCTTCTAGCCTAGGCGGCAAATCACATATAGGATGTAACATATTGAATCCTTGAGTAAATTCAACTATATTCATTCTAATTTCTAAAAACCAGTAGTCATCCATTACACATATGCCTATGTTGTTACACTGTCAACTGCATAATTTTTCACAGCCAGCTAGCTTCATTTCTATACTTATCCTACTTTCATTTCTCTTGTTCTACCTCTTCCCCTTTTAGGAAACAATTCTGGCAAAGGGAGGCTGTCAAGGGAGAGAAAACACAATGATAGTTGGACATTCGGGAAATTCACCTATAGTACATTTTATTTTAATAATTAGTTAAGAATGCCAGTTTGTTTAAAAAAAACCTACAATGGTTTTTCTCATTTCCAACCTTAACAAAATAGAAGGCTATAAGTATTATTCACTGAAAATATTTCTTGGCTAACTATTTGAGTTGGAGAAGGAAATGGCAACCCACTCCAGTGTTCTTGCCTGGAGAATCCCAGGACGGTGGAGCCTGGTGGCTGCCGTCTATGGGGTCGCACAGAGTTGGACACGACTGAAGCGACTTGGCAGCAACTATTTGAGTAATGTGGAAATCCATTTCAAATAAGAGATATTTTTTTCTCCTTTAAAAATATCAAAGCTGTTTAAACTCAAGTGTAAAAATGAATCAAGTTTTGCAAGTATTCGGTATTTGTAAAAGCCAGCCAAACAAATTGGGTTTCATGGTCTAACCAGGCCCATTAATTTTCTAACGTGGCTGAAATAAGAAATCTTCACAGAATTCCATGATGTCCCATAGCAAATTTTGAAAAAATTTACCTCCTCTTTCACCTTGGCTTAAAAGGGGACTTGATAAACTCTGACCTGTGGGCCAAATCCTGTCCATCACCTGTGTTTTTATAATAAATTTTATTGGAACAGCCCTGACCCTTCATTTCCATATCTCTGTAGCTGTGTTTGCTAAAATGACAGTTGACTAGCTTGCAACTGTCTGGTCCTTTCCAGGAAAAATTTGCAAACTCATGCCTTAAACAGAAAAATAACCAATGATGCAAACTTAAAGCTAGCATTTATTGTTTCAACTTTGTATTTTTCTTTGACTTTTAAATGCTAGATAAGAGAATTTTTTTCTCTTTCTCTAAAAAGGAATGGTTTAGGGAGAAAATTCTAGTGGTGCAGAAACCACTTCCAAACATGTTACATGTGCATCTGAAAGCTGTCCTGGAACTTTTGATATGACAGTGTTGACCCCTCTTGTCTTTTACCACAGGGAGCTATATTAAATGTTGAGGATGCCGCCACTCGGCTCCATCTGTTAAATCGATCAGCTTTAAGGTCTGTGCAAGCACAGGCTAGGACACCAGGTTTTCAGAAAGAACAAGCTTCAACATTTTCTCCTTGGGGAGAAGTTTTGACACCTATAGCAAGCTCTTCTGTTACTCACTTAAGTAGTAAACAGGAAGAATATGTCAAGGTGAGTATTTATCATAAGTTATTAGGAGTAGCTATTTACAGAGTTTGAAATAAAGCTGTCCTCTATGCGAAAATGGAAGATTTAGTGTGTGTGCTTTTACTGCAGGTTGCCAAAACACTTTTTATTGATGAAGCGTTAAAACCTTGCCCAAGGTGCCAGTCCCCTGCTAAGTACCAGCCTTATAAGAAAAGGGGGCTATGTAGCCGCACAGCCTGTGGCTTTGACTTTTGTGTGCTATGTTTGTGTGCTTATCATGGGTCTGAAGAATGTAGTAGAGGAGCAGCAAAGCCAAGAAATAGAAAAGATGTTCTTCCAGGAAGTGCCCAGAGTAAGCGGAATTTAAAACGCCTCTAAAGAGACTTTAAATATAAAAGAAGCATTCCCTCTGAGCAACATTTTGTATGACTTAAAATTATGAGTATTTTGAAAGCATGCAAATCTCCCCATCAATGACAGATGATGATTTATTTCCTGTTTTGTATATATTATGATCCATGTCATTGTATGTTTTCTTTGAAGTAGTGAGTTATGGAAAAATCTAATTTTACTATGTCGTTTTTATTCATTTTAATAACTTAGTGTTTTTAAATAAAGAATTTTCAGTGTTAAATGTATTTAACTGTTTCATGTAAAATTTAAAAACTGTGCATTTCATCACTATGTGTTGAAATGTTCTTCACTAATCACTTTTCAAAAATAGTTTTCCAGATAATATTAAAATTTTTGAACTTGAGACAGATGGCCTTATAGATTTCAAAATCTTTGAATATTTGACTGAAAATGAAATATAAATAAAATGTTTTCAGAAATTCTGTTGAGTTTACTCTATAATCTCAATCTTTCTCTTAATTTATTAAGTGTCATATTTGGGCAGTTAAATAAAATTTACTTAATATTGATAACTAAGATGTGTATAAGAGACAGGGCAAAGGGAGGCCCTCAAGGGAGAGAAAACACAATGATAGTTGGACATTCGGGAAATTCACCTATAGTACATTTTATTTTAATAATTAGTTAAGAATGCCAGTTTGTTTAAAAAAAACCTACAATGGTTTTTCTCATTTCCAACCTTAACAAAATAGAAGGCTATAAGTATTATTCACTGAAAATATTTCTTGGCTAACTATTTGAGTTGGAGAAGGAAATGGCAACCCACTCCAGTGTTCTTGCCTGGAGAATCCCAGGACGGTGGAGCCTGGTGGCTGCCGTCTATGGGGTCGCACAGAGTTGGACACGACNCATAAGTCACACACAAGTTTCTTTTACCTTGTTACATATGAAATTGTCAGTAGTGCAGTGTAGGAATCGGGAATCCTGCCTCTAATCCATCCAGAGGCACTTTGTTATTATTCCATGTTCCGCAATCGCACTGCCCTCTCTGTATGTCACATTTGTCATTTTGTGGTTACTCAGTCCACTAGAATATAATTTATTTCACTCTGGTGGTGAAAAAGTAGATTTTACCATGTTTAGTTTTAGAGATAAATAATCTCCATGTGTTATTCTCTACTTAAGGAACTGTTAAACAGTTGAAGTTTAATTAAAAAAAAAAATTTCTGGTTTTAAATTGGGATGAGTATTTAAACTGATATGAGTGAAAGAGTGTAAGGATTTAATGCCATGTATTTAAATGAATTTATAATAAACATAAAACTTTGTGAAGACAAAAGGTTAGAGTAGGAATTCAAAAGTTAATGAATGAAGCTAATTCCAAGCTTCTTATTGGTAGGTTTTATAGATGCAGTGAGGTCAAGGGGTTGGTAGGTTAACTGGAAGAGGATCACATGGTACTCATGAATAACTTTATCAAACAAAGTCTCCAGATATCCAGAAAATAATCATTATCCTAATTATTGTAAATTATTGATATATTATTGTAACTGGCTGGCAGCAGCTCCAGCAGCATCCTGTGCTTTTATTTATGTCTTTAATTTTCTCTCACCATGAGACTGTAAGTTCTATGAAGGCCTGGACTCTGTCATATTTGATTTAAATACCATTGTATCCCTAGGACCTAGCCTGGTGCCAGGCAAGTAGCAGAGGCTCAGTAAATACTCACTGAATGAGTGGATTTGTTTTTAGCCCTACCAGTGTTACTTTATATCCAGGTAAACCATTTTAATGCTGTCCTAATAATTTGTTAATTTTTAATGCTTGATTTTACAAAAACATAGAATCTAAATGATTTCTTCAGTTCGGTTGCTCAGTTGTGTCCGACTCTGCAACCCCCCTGGACTGCAGCAGACCGGGCTTCCCTGTCCATCACCAACTCCCGGAGCTTACTCAAACTCATGTCCATCGAGTCAGTGATGCCATCCAACCATCTCATCCTCTGCCATCCCCTTCTCCTCTTGTCTTCTATCTTTCCCAGCATCAGGGTCTTTTTCAGTGAGTCAGTTCTTTGCATCAGGTGGCCAAAGTGCTGGAGTTTCAGCTTCAGCATCAGTCCTTCCAATGAATATTCAGAACTGATTTCCTTTAGGATGGACTGGTTAGATCTCCTTGCAGTCCAAGGGATTCTCAAGAATCTTCTCCAACACCATAGTTCAAAAGCATCAGTTCTTCAGTGCTCAGCTTTCTTAATAGTCCAACTCTCACATCCATACATGACTACTGGAAAAACCATAGCTTTGACTAGACAGACCTTTGTTGGTAAAGTAACGTCTCTGCTTTTTAATATGCTGTCTAGGTTGGTCATAGCTTTTCTTCCAAGGAGAAAGTGTCTGTTAATTTCATGACTGCAGTCACCATCTGCAGTGATTTTGGAGCCCAAGAAGATAAAGTTTGTCACTGTTTCCATTGTTTCTCCATCTATTTGCCATGAGGTGATGGGATCAGATGCCATGATCTTCATTTTTTGAATGTTGAGTTTTCAGCTGGCTTTTTCACTCTCCTCTTTCACTTTCATCAAGAGGCTCTTTAGTTCTTCTTCACTTTCTACCATAAGGGTGGTGTCATCTGCATGTCTGAGGTTATTGATATTTCTCCCAGAAATCTTGATTCCAGCTTGTGCTTCATCCAGCCCAGCGTTTTCCGTGATGTACTCTGCATATAAGTTAAATAAGTAGGGTGACAATATACAGTCTTGACTCATTCCTTTCCCATTTTGGAAAGTATTGTGTTCTATGTCCAGTTCTAACTGTTGCTTCTTGATCTGCATACAGATTTCTCAGAAGGTAGGTAAGGTAGTCTGGTATTCCCATCTCATTAAGAATTTTCCACAGTTTGTTGTTATCCACACAGTCAAAAGGCTTTTGTGTAGTCAATGAAGCAGAAGTAGATGTTTTTCTGGAATTCCCTTGCTTTTTCTTTGATCCAGCGGATGTTGGCAATTTGATCTCTGGTTCCTCTGCCTTTTCTAAATCCAGCTTGAACACCTGGAAGTTCTTGGTTCACATACTGCTGAAGCCCTAGCTTAGAGAATTTTGAGCATTACTTTGCTAGCATGTGAGATGAATGCAACTGTGCAGTAGTTTGAGCATTCTTTGGCATTGCCTTTCTTTGGGATTGGAATGAAAACTGACATTTCCCAGTCCTGTGGTCACTGTTTTTCAAATTTGCTGGCATATTGAGTGGAGCACTTTCACAACATCATGTTTTAGAATTTGAAATAACTCAGCTGGAATTTCATCACCTCCACTAGCTTTGTTCGTAGTGATGCTTCCTAAGGCCTGCTTGACTTTGCACTCCAACATGTCTGGCTCTAGGTGAGTGATCACACTATCATGGTTATCTGGATCATTAAGATCTTTTTTTTGTATAGTTCTTCAGTGTATTCTTGCCACCTCTTCTTAATATCTTCTGCTTCTGTTAGATCCATACCATTTCTGTCCTTTTTGTGCCCATTTTTGCCTGAAATGTTCCCTTAGTATCTCTAATTTTCTTAAAGAGATCTCTAGTCTTTCCCATTCTATTGTTTTCCTCTATTTCTTTGCATTGTTTACTTAGGAAGACTTTATTAGTAATCTCTCCTTGCTATTCTTTGGAATTCTCAATTCAAAGGGGGTATATTTTTCCTTTTCTCCTTTGCCTTTTGCTTCTCTTCTTTTCTTAGCTATTTGTAAGTCCTCAGACAACCGTTTTGCCTTTTTGCACTTCTTCTTATGGATGGTTTTGATCACCGCCTCCTGTACAATGTTACGAACCTCCATTCATAGTTCTTTAGGCACTCTATCTGTCAGATCTAATCCCTTGAATCTATTTGTGACTTCCACTTTATAATCATAAAGGATTTGATTTAGGTCATACCTGAATGGTCTGTCGTTTCCCCTACTTTCTTCAATTTAAGTCTGAATTTTGCAATAAGGAGTTCATGATCTGAGCCACAGTCAGATTTCTTAAATTTCTTAAATTGCTTTAAAATAGTCTCTTAATAAATAGTAATAATAAGAATAATTTCTTAATAATAAATGATTTCTTAAATTGCCTTAAAATATGTAATCAATTTTTTGGCCTACTCATTCTCTTAGCTGATTTTTCTTATAACTAGTTAGGGTGTAATGGAAGAAACAGTTCAGTTCAGTTTAGTTCAGTTGCTCAGTCGTGTCTGACTCTTTGTGACCTCATGGACTGCAGCATTCCAGGCCTCCCTGTCCATCACCAACTCCCAGAGTTTACTTAAATTCATGTCCATTGAGTTGGTGATGCCATCCAACCATCTCATCCTGTCATCCCCTTCTCCTCCTGCCTTCAATCTTTCCCAGCATCAGGGTCTTTTCAAATGAGTCAGTTCATTGCAACAGGTGGCCAAAGTATTAGAGTTTCAGCTTCAGCATCAGTCTTTCCAATGAATATTCAGGACTGACTTCTTTTAGGATGGACTGGTTTCATCTCCTTGCAGTCCAAGGGACTCTCAAGAGTCTTCTCCAACACCACAGTTCAAAAGTATCAATTCTTTGGTGCTCAACTTTCTTTGTAGTCCAACTCTCACAGCCATACATGACTACTGGAAAAAACCAAAGCTTTAACTAGATGGACCTTTGTTGGCATAGCAATGTGTCTGCTTTTTAATATGCTGTCTAGGTTGGTCATAACTTTTCTTCCTAAGAGTAAGCATATTTTAATTTCATGGCTATAGTCACCATCTGCAGTGATTTTGGAGCCCAAAAAAATAAACTCTGTCACTGTTTCCACTGTTTCCCCATCTATTTGCCATGAAGTGATGGGAGCAGATCCCATGATCTTGGTTTTCTGGAAGGAACACTAGGCCACAAATCAAAAAGCCGGGGTTGGTATCCTGAACTTCTTACTAACTGTGCCCTTCCACAAGTCACTTACTGATTCCATGTATGTTTCTTTAAAAAAGGGAAATTAAATGAAATGATGTATTGTGAAATTACTCTTAATTTATGATACCAATCAGTGTAACTACACATTTGGGTATATATAAATACAATAAAATGAAACAACAGTTATAGCTATACAGCATATGATCTTGATATTATTAGTACTATGCTGAATGAAACTGTGAAGTCATCCTCTAGCCTGCTTGTGAAAACTGTCTGGCCGAAAAATTTTTTCAGCAAAGCGTTAATTGAGCATTTGCTATGTACAGGCACTGTCCTAAGTCCTTTACATGACTCAGAGGGACTCTAAGTGACTGTTTAATGCAGTTATTATTATTCCTGTTTTATATCAGGAAACCAGGAATCAGGTTAAATAATTTAAGATCACACGATAGCAAGTATGGGGTCTAGCAGAGGTAGTCAGCCACTTGTATATGACAAAACTCTTTGCACAACTCTTGCTGATAAATTCAAGATGCATATGATTACCATGTCTTAAATGGAAGATTGTTTTGCCATTTAAGAAAAACCTATTGGTATACCAGGAAAAAAATTCTAATTTAGAATAATTCTGCCTCAATAGAGTAGCTCCTTAGTGTGTTAGTGGCTTAAACAACTATCTCATTTGATAAACTAAATGAATTGCATGAATACAATTATCTTGAGAGTTCAGTTCAAAGAAAGGCCACTGCTTCCAACCCAAGGTCTTTGCATCTTCATTGCATGAAGACAAAAATAAGTATTACCACATTCTAGTAATGACTACATTCTTACAGGTCCTGACTACTAGGTGGGAGAAAGTAGTAAGAAAAAAGCTCACCAATCATTTATTGAGGGATGATTAGTTTGGCACTTTATATTCTTCTATTTTGTTTCACTTCTTAATGAAGACATTAGGAAAAAAATTAGTGTAATTCTGGGAACAACCAATAAATATTTTACCTTCTACTGATTTAGGATAGCAATCTATCTCTTCCCCCTAAGGTGTGCCCCTCCTAGCGAGCCTTGCTCACTAATGGGCAGTAATATTCTATTTGACCTCAACTTGATTCCAGGAAGGATAGAGATTTCCTGACACTCTAATTTGGAAAAAATGGTGATAAACTTGCCATAAGTCATATAAAGGAAAGTGACACTTAAGAGCTATCTGATCATTTTATTCTGGCATTTCTATGAGCAAAATAATATATGTTAAAATTTATTCCAGCTATTTAAAGACTTAATAAAGTCTTAAAGAATTCTTAGTAATAATTTAAGGGTAGAAGTATTATTGAGAACAAATTTTTATATGTACTTAGCACCATATAAAGCTAAGTTTTTTGACTTCTTGTTATCTTTGCTTAATTTATGACACAAAGCAAAACCATCATAAACTTACGACGCAAAAATTTACTGAACATTTTTTACATCCGATCTCTTATGTTCCTGGTTTGTATTAAGTTATTTATGTGGATTTATTTTAAGTTGCATCTCTTAAAAATAATGTAATATGTTAAAGATGGAAATACCCATTATTGTTTCTATGTATGTTGTGCTGTGGAAGTCAAAGTCGCTCAGTCATGTCCCACTCTTTGTGACCCCATGGACTGTATAGTAGGCCAGTATTCTCCAGGCCAGAATACTGGAGTGGGTAGCCGTTCCCTTCTTCAGGGGATCTTCCCAGGGGATCGAATTCAAGTTTCCCCTGCATTGAGGGTGGATTCTTTACCAGCTGAGCCATAAGGGAAGCTCTGTGCTGTGGAGAAGAGTAAATATTTCAAAGTTCACACTAAACATTCCACAAGGGGGCGCCAAAGACTCACTTATAGTGATTTTGACTTTGCTTCAAAAAAGTAAATTTAGCTTTTATATACTTGACATCGATGTGATGTGACATTGCCAGATAGGAGAAATATTTCTTGACTTAACTTTTAAAATGTATATAGAATAAATGTTTGTAGTAGTTGTTACTCAGAGTTGGTAATTAAAATATTTTAGCTGGCTTGCAAGAGTGTACTGTTTTCCGGAATGACTTTCAACAGAATACCTTGTTGGCAGTTGAGTTTGTAGCTGGGCCATCTTTTTTCCCCTTGCCCAGTGTCTTCCTTTGCCCTTGCCATCCTGGCTTCCTCATCACAGACCGTGGGGCCAGAAGAATGGAAGGAGCAGTAGAAACGTGGAGGTGAGTGCTCATTGTGAATGGTGGTGGCATGCTGCCGATTTTTTCCTTTTGGAATTCTCATTTCTGCAGAAAGGAGGTGCTGGCTCAGGCCCTACTCCCATCCTGCCTAGATCCTGCTCAGTGCCTCCTCACGGGTCTCTCTGCTGCTACTTTCTCCCCGTCTGACTCCGTCCTCAGTGTCCATTGCCAGGTTATTTGTACTAAAATGTGGCTCCAATTATGTTGCTTCCTATTAAAGATGTAGCAGAATTTAAGATCTCCTAATGGTCCTAACTTTCTAGCAATCTCTCCCACCATTCCACTCTGCACACTTTGTTCCAGCCAAACCAGACTCACTGTTTTCTAAACGTCCCCAGTGCCTTCTCCCGCTTCCTCTCTCCCTTGCTACGCTAAATCCCATCAGATCCAGCTAACCCTTAGTTTCTTCCTATGAATCATTTTCTGATCTCTCCAACAAGATGAAATTCTTACCTTCTTTGAATCTACTGTTCATTTATACCTTTCTTGCGGTAATTCTGGCATGTCTTATTTGTATTAATACAAATTCTTCTACCCTTAGCAAGTTCCTTAAGAGCAGAATTGTTTTATCCACCTCTCTGTCTCTTAGAGTAGGACGTCTTGTGCATGATAGATGGTGCACCAAGTATTAATTGCTGAATAAATAATGATTATCATATGATATAAAATATACTGTTATGAATGAAAATTAAAATATGCATGCATGTATGTGTATATACATGCATATTTGTTAGGAGTTTCAGGGCAGAGGATTTTGGCCTTTAGAGGCCAAAATGCATCACTTTAAGTGGCATAGAACTACATGAAGAAAGTAAACAACATTCAAATTTTTATGTGCTAGGGTGGCAAAAGTACTTAATTTTCTGTGTGTTGGTATTCAAAAGAGGGAAATACGTGTTCAAAACTTAGTACTTGTATTAAAGGAAATGTATTTTATTTTTCCCCTAGCTTTATTGAGGTAGAACTGACATAAGACTGTGTAAGTTTACTGTGTACATGTTGACTCGATGCACATATATTATTGCAAAATGATTTCCATTCTTGTATTAGCTACAATTTCCATCCCATCACCTAATTGTTGTTTCTTCTTGTGTGTATCCGAGAAGGCAATGGCACCCTACTCCAGTACTCTTGCCTGGAAAATCCCATGGATGGAGGAGCCTGGTAGGCTGTAGTTCATGGGGTTGCTAAGAGTCAGACACGACTGAGCAACTTCACTTTCACTTTTCACTTTCATGCATTGGAGAAGGAAATGGCAACCCACTCCAGGGTTCTTGCCTGGAGAATCCCAGGGACGGGGAGCCTGGTGGGCTGCCGTCTATGGGGTCACACAGAGTCAGACACGACTGAAGCGACTTAGCAGCAGCTTGTGTGTATGGTGGGAACATTTGATTTACTCTCTTAGCATCTTCAAGTACATAATACAGTATGATTAGCTANGGGAGAATCCCGGGGACGGGGAGCCTGGTGGGCTGCCGTCTATGGGGTCACACAGAGTCAGACACGACTGAAGCGACTTAGCAGCAGCTTGTGTGTATGGTGGGAACATTTGATTTACTCTCTTAGCATCTTCAAGTACATAATACAGTATGATTAGCTACAATCACCATGCTGTACTTTTAAAACCCCAGAACTGGTTAAGCTGACAACTGAATGTTATTTTATCTCTTGGATGTTTTCATGCATTTTGGTAAATATTAATGACTTGAATAAGTTTGGGTGTCACCTGAAAAAAGCTGAATAACCTTAAATATTTAAAATAACTCATAATAATACAGTCATAGGTTAAGAACAAAACAGTTATGATCTGGTTTGAGTACAAATCTGATCTTATTGAAATAGAAATCTGAGCCTTTCATTTGTTTAACATCTTAATTGCTGAATTAATAATTGAGCAATTCATAATATGAGATAAATGTTGTCCTACTCAGTTTTCTTTACTTTTTCAGCTGATAACCTAGGGAACTTCAAATATAGTTGTTTGCTTTTGAAAGAGCTAAAATCGAGTCACTGCCCAAATGGAGGATGAATGCTCCCTTTGCTCCGACCCTCCCGGCACGGAGAGTTTGCCTGCGTTGCTTTCTCCTTCCGATTGTTGTTTTCTCCCTTCCCTTCTGCCTCACTCCTATTTGCTTTTTAAACTTCTGCTCAGTGGACACCAGAGCTGATCACCTTCCCCGACCCCCAGGCTGGTTATGTCAGTCTCCAGAGACCATTTGTGTTCTCACAGCATTTATCAGAAGGTCTCTGCTTTCCTCGTTAGACAGTGAAGTCGTCTGACCCATGTCTGAGTCCCCAGTACTCAGTCTAGTACCGAAGCACTGAATAGAAGGCCAGAAGGCTTTCCTCCACCTTTCCCATGCCCACCCTGGGTTAGGTATATACATGGGCTGCCCTGGGGCACGTAGAGAGGGCATTCCATGTCACTGTTGAAAATGAGGTGCTGTCAAGGCTGCCCTCATGGGAGGCCTCCTTTTCCCTTATTCTCGGCTGCCAGGAAAATGTCCACTGCTGCCTCTCTCTTTTTGTACTGATACAGAGGATAATCTGCACTTATTTTCAAGTTACTTTGTAAGTGCTTTTGAATTGTTTCATGAGGAGTGTAAATATCCCAAGGGCAGGGGCTGTTCTTTCTTAGCACTCTCTAGTGCTCTAGTGTCTACTAGTATAATCAGAGACACAGTAAATGTTGACTAAATGGGCTCTGGACTCCTGAGACAGTGACCTCAATTTAAAATATTTATAGATCTTTATTGTTGGTGGCTAATTTTTAGTTTGGCCAGGAAGTGAACCATGTATCTTACAGACATTATCTCATTATATTAAAAGCAAAGCTATGAGAGTGGTACCATTATACTTGCTTTCCAACCCCCCCACCACCCCCGCCCCTGCCGCTTTCAGCTAAGGCTTAGAGGAGTTTAGAATTGTGTTCATCCCCACTAGTGAATTTAGGGCTGAGGCTAAAATGGTGGCTGTTTGACTGTAGGCTTTCTGCCTGCTCATACTAACCTGAGTAGTATCTCTCTCCCATGGCAGCAAAACTTTGGTTCTCCTGCTCCCTGATTATTAGAGAATCACTTGCTGTTGGTTTGGCTTAAGGTAAGGAGATATGAAATTCAAGCTAATGGACTTTTTATTTTCCCTGATCACTGATTGTTTTGTTGTTTAGTCGCCAAGTTGTATCAACTCTTTTGCGACCCCATGGACTGCAGCCCGCCAGGCTCCTCTGTTCATGGAATTTCCCAGGCAAGAATACTGGAGTGGGTTGCCATTTCCTTCTCCAAGGGGTCTTCCTAACCCAGGGATTGAACCCGCGTCTCCTGCATTGGAAGGTGATTCTTTACCACTCAGCCACCAGAGAAGCCCTATACCTGATTGGCAGGTTAAAAATTAAGATCTTCCAGTAATCCCACTCCTGAGTACATATCCTAAAAAGATGGAATCTCTAATTTGAAAAATAATGCACCCCGGTGTTCATAGTGGCACCATTTACAATAGCCAAGGCATGGAAGCAAACTAAGCATCATCAGAAGAATGTGGAAAGGTGTGTGTGTGTGCGCGTTTATAGTTGTTGTCGTTCAGTTGTCTCCACTCTTTGCAACCCCACAGACTGCAGCACGCCAGGCTTCTCTGTCCTTCACTATCTCCCAGAGTTTGGTCAAACTCATGTCACTGAGTCAGTGATGTCATCCAACCATCTCATCCTCTGTCGTCCTCTTCTCCTCCTGTCTTCAATCTTTCCCAGCCTCAGGGTCTTTTCTAATGAGTCAGCTCTTCTTATCAAGTGGCCGAAGTATTGGAGCTTCAGCATCAGTCCTTCCAATGAATATTCAGGGTGGATCTCCTTTAGGATGGACTGGTTGGATCTCCTTGCAGTCCAAGGGACTCTTAAGAGCCTTCTCCATCACCACAGTTCAAAAGCATCAATTCTTCAGTGCTCAGTTTTCTTTATGGTCCAACTGTCACATCCATACATGACTACTGGAAAAACCATCCATTTGACTAGATGGACCTCTGCTGGCAGTAGGAAGTAATATATGTGTACACACACACACACTATATAATGAAATATTGGTGGTTTAATCACTAAGTCATGTCCAACTCTTGCAACCTTATGGACTGTAGTCCGCCAGACTCCTTTGTCCATGGGATTCTCTTGGCAAGAATACTGGAGTGGGTTGCCATTTCCTTCTCCAAATGGAATATTATGCAGCCATAAAAAAGAATGAAATAATGTCATTTGCAGCAGCATGGATGGACCTAGGGGCTTCCCAGGTAGCATAGTGGTAAAGAGTTTGCATGCCAATGCAGAGACCACAGGAGATGCAAGTTCAATCCTGGGGTTGGGAAGATCCTCTGGAGAAGGGAATGGCAACCTACTCCAGCATTCTTGTCTGGAAAATCCCCCGGACAGAGGAGCCTGGTGGGCTACAGTCCATGGGGTCGCAAAGAGTTGGACATGCCTAAGTGACTGCACATACACACATGAATGTACCTAGAGGTTGTCATACTAAGTGAAGTTAGAGAAAGATAATATATGATATCACTTATATGTGGAATATAAATGAACTTATTTACAAAACAGAAATAGACTCACAGACAAAGAAAACTTACTCAGGAGGTTCTTCTCTGGTGGTCCAGTGGCTAAGACTCCATACTCCCAATGCAGGGGGGTCAGGTTTGACCTCTGATCCTGGTACTAGATCCCACATGCTGCAACTAAGACTTTGCATGCTGCAATGAAGTTTGAAAATCCTGCATGCCACAACT
Organism: Cephalophus harveyi; assembly: GCA_006410635.1. NCBI lineage: Eukaryota > Metazoa > Chordata > Mammalia > Artiodactyla > Bovidae > Cephalophus > Cephalophus harveyi. The sequence continues at coordinate 117,625 of SJYT01060655.1, forward strand.
AAGACCCAGTGCAGCCAAAAAAATTAATATTTTTAGGAAAAACCATACTCATGGTTGTCAAAAAGGAAAAGCAGGAGAGGGATAAGTTGGGAGTATGGGATTAACAAATGCACACTACCACACATAAAATTAGCAATAAGGATTTACTGGATAGCACAAGGAACTATTATAATACATATGGTATAATATTATTTATAATAATATATAACATTTTAATATAAGCTAAATAGAAAAGAATTAAAAATAGATACATGTACATATAGGGAGGCCCAATGCTCAAGAAGTAAAGAAATCACCTGCAATGAAGGAGACACAGGTTAGATCCCTGAGTTGGGAAGATGCCCTGGAGAAAGAAACAGCAACCAACTCCAGTCTTCTTGCCTGGAAAATCCCAGGGACAGAGGAGCCTGGCGGGCTACAGTCCAAAGGGTTGCAAAGAGTCGGACATGACTGAATGCGCACTTACATATACATGTGTACGACTGAATCACTTTGCTGTGTACCTGAAACTAATATGATATTATAAATTAACTGTGCTTGTGCTTAGTTGCTCAGTCATGTCCAACTCTTTGTGACCCCATGGACTGTAGCCCGCCAGGCTCCTCTGTCCATGGGGATTCTCCAGGCAAGAAAACTGGAGTGGGTTGCCATGCCCTCCAGGGGATTTTCTCAACCCAGGCATAGAACCCAGGTCTCCCGCATTGCAGGAGGATTCTTTACCATCTGAGCCACCCAGGAAGCTGAGTATTGTATTGATATTGTCAATTAACTATACCTCAATTAAAAAAAAAAAATGAAGAGATCTTTCATTTTGACCAAAGTACAACTGTTTTTAACAGACTTTTTTTTAAGAGCAGTTTTAGGTTTACAGCAAAATTAAGTGGAAGTACAGAGATTTCCCATAGACTTCCTGTCCCTACACCTTCATAGCCACCCCATTTATCCACATCCCCACCAGAGTGGTTCATTTGTTGTAACTGATGAACCTACCTATACACTTTGAAAGTGAAAGTGAAGTCGCTCAGTCGTGTCTGACTCTTTGCGACCCTGTGGACTGTAGCCCACCAGGCTCCTCCGTCCATGGGATTCTCCAGGCAAGAATACTGGAGTGGGTTGCCATTTCCTTCTCCAGGAGATCTTCCCGACCCAGGGATTGAACCCAGGTCTCCCGCATTGTAGGTAGACGTTTTAACCTTTGAGCCACCAGGGAAGCCCACTTTATGATCACCCAAAGTCGATAGTGTATCTTAGGGTCCTCTGTTGGTATTGTATAGTCTGTGCATTTGGACAAATGTATAATGACTTGTATCCACCATTATAACATACAGAGTATTGTCACTGCCCTAAAGGTCCTCTGTGCTCTCTGCCTATTCATCTCTCTCGCCACTGATCTCTAGCAGCCACCGATCTTTTTACTGTCTCCATAGTTTTGACTTTTCTAGAACATCCTATGATTGCAATCATACGGTCTGTAACGTTTTTCAGATTGGCTTTTTACTTAGTAACATGTCTTTGTGGCTTGATAGCTCATTTCTTTTTAGTAGTAGTGTTAGTCACTCAGTTGTGTCTGACTCTTTGCAATTTGCATTTCTTTTTAACACTCAATAATATTCCACTGTCTGGATGCATCAGAATTCATCTGTTTATCTACTGAAGGGCATCTTAGTTGGCTCCAAGTTTTTCCAGTTATGAATAATGCTGCTATAAACATCCATGTGAAGGTTCTTGTGTGGATACAAGTTTTCACCTCCTTAGGGTAAATACCAGGGAGCACAGTTGTTGGGTCATATGGTAAGAGTATGTTTAGTTTTATAAGAAACCACCAAACAGTCTCCCAAAGTGGCTATAATATTTTGCTACCTCACCAGCAATTTTGCAGTTAGTTCCTGTTGCTCCACATCCTCTCCAGCATTTGGTGGTGTCTGTGTTTGGATTTTGACCTTTTGATGAGATGTGGTGGTATCTCATTTTTTTATAACTTCCAATAATATTACTTCTTCATTAAATGTAATTTGCTAATCTAACACATATTTATTGAGCATTTACTGTATCATGGCAGGCTTTGTTCTAGGTTCTGGGCCTACAGGAGAGGCTCACATAGGTCAAAAAAATCCCTTGGAGCTCAAACAAATTCATTTTTAAAGAAAAGTAGAGGAGGGGAGAAAAAAAAGGAGGAGAAAAAGTAAAAGTAATGTATTCTTTATCTGTAAAAATTACAAAATCCTAGAGCAATATTAGTTTTCAAACTTTAGGAGAGGGTTAAAAAATTGAATTATCAGTTTGTGAAAGAAACAAAGTAATGTAATGGAATATATTGACAATTAGAATAAATCTAAACCAGCAGGTCCAGATGGTAGTTATCTTGGATAAGTTAATAAATTGCCTAATGACTGTATTGAACTAAATATGTTCCTTCTTCAAAAAATTATGAAGTGTTAAGTGAGGAAATAGAAAAAAAGAGTGCTGTTTTCTAGTTACATGTGGTATGGAGTGGGTTGTTAGCCAATACAGACAAGATATGTAATTTCACAAAAAAGAAAGAATCAGTGGTTATCAGAAAGAGAATGGAAAGAGACTACGCAAATTTTATAACCTGTGTTTCTGATCTCTTTGCCACAACCGCAGTTACTTCCGGGATTGGAGCTGGTGTCACATATCATTGGGTGTTGAGTTGCCATCCAGCTCCTAGGAAAAACAAGTCTACTTGCATTATCCTGTCATTCTGATCCATTTATTTAGGAATAAAAATGATTCATGTGAAAATTAAGAATATAGTTTTGCTCTGTGGAAATACATGAAAACAACCCAAATGAGAACAAAGGCTATTCATTCAGAGCTTGTTGCAGCCAAGGAGTCAGCCACCATCACTTGCATGTGGCAGTGGCTCAAAGGCAGGCAAGAGAGTGGGAAAGCAGTGTAGTGAAAGAAGGGGAAGACTTCAGGTATGCTCTGATTGGAGGTTGTTGGCAGGGGGAGCTGGAAGCGAGCTATCTAGGATCCAGCAGGCACACTATGTTACTAGTTAGGGAAGCATATTTGGTTTTCCCTGGTTGGTTCTGAGTTGGAAGTGGGGGTAAAAATAAGAGAAATTGGCCATTAGCCATGAAGTCCTGACCACGTGGGACCTACTGCTGCAGAAGTTGTGCTTGGCTTCCCGGCTGGTTACTTCAGAGGTTTTAAGATTCTGTTGTCATATATGATCTGGCCATGGTCCATTTGTACATCCAGACTCTCTATTAAATATTCCATTACTATCAAAAATTAAAACCACAATAATAATGTGAATTTCATTCTTTGATGCTATTCCTGTTCACATTTAGTAAAATCTGGAACTAGGCTTAAGTTTGACCCTACCACACCAAACCCAAGGTAGGATCAATACATGTAAACAGGCACCAAACAGGTAGGATGCCTGAAAAATCTGCTGTTGATTGTCAAGGAGATGTATACACACACACATACACTCCAGGCTCTCCAGCAGTTCTTGTGAGAATCACTGGGTAAATCCCTGTCGTTTCTCACTCTGAGCAAATGAATCCTTGCAGTTCAGATCAGCCCTCATGACATTTGGTTTCAGCTTCATATTTGGAAAGCTCATCATTTTTATTTTTTTTTTGGTCTACAGCACTTTAACATGATATCACTTCTGTTCTGTTCCACAGTTGTATCACAGTTTTAGCTGTTTTGCAGGGAGACTCTGAGATGCTTTCCGAGGTTTCCCCAAACTGCCTTTAGGTGTACTACAGAGTCTGTTTTAGTAAATTTATCTCAAACGCACCCTTCTAATTCTCTTAGAATATGTTCAGAATCAGAAGAGAATAAAAACAATCCATTTATGTAGATACAGTTCTTATTGTAAACTTGTGATTTTGAACTGCCTTGGTTTTCAACAATCATATAGATTAGTCCTAGAAAAAGCCCTTTTTGGAAAACCTAGCTAGTTTGGGGGGCCAGAAACATAATAAAATGTGTTAAAAGTAGGTAAAATAAAATTATCAGAGAAGTACAAATCAAAACCAAAATGAGATACCACTTCAAACCCAGTAGGATTGTTATTTAGTTGCCAAACTGTGTCAGACTCTCTCGGGACCCCATGGATTGTAGCCTGCCAGGGGAGAATACTGGAGTGGGTTGCCATTTTCTTCTCCAGGAGATCTTCCTGATCCAGGGATCGAGCCTATGTCTCCTGCATTGGCAGGCAGATTCTTTACTACTGAGCCACCAGGGAAGACCCCCCAGTAGGATGGCTAGACTCAAAAAGACAGATGATAACAATGTTAGTGCTAAGATGAGGTAAATCAGAAATCTCATCCACTGCTGGTGGTAATATAAGATAGTACAGTCAGTTTGGAAGACTTGTGGTTCCTTAAAATAATTAGAGTTGCCAAACAGAATTAGCACATTACCAGCAATTCCACTCCTAGGTATATATCCAAGAGGAATGAAGACATATGTCCACACAAAAGCTTGTACACAAATGCTCATAGCAGCGTTATTTATAATAGCTAAAAAACAAACAATCCAAATGTCTATCAACTGATGGACAAATTGCAGTACATCCATACAACTGAACATTATTCAGCAGCTCAAAGGAATGAAGAACCGGTTCATGCCACAACATAGATGTATCTTAGAAACGTGATTATGCTAAGTGAAAGAAACCAGTCACAAAAGACCAGCATGTGGTGTGTTCTGTGATTCCATTTATATGAAATGTCCAGAATGTACAATTATTAATACATAGAGACAGAAGGTAGTGGGTGCATAGGGTTTGAGTGGGGATGGGATCATGGGGGTATGAGGTAAAGGATATGAGGTGATGAAAATGTTCTAAAATTGATTGTGGTGATGGTTGTGTTGTAGCCACGTGTTCCAGGAAACAAACAGAAGGACAATGCAGATGGTGGAGTGCAGTGTATTACACCCGCGGGCCCAAGGCAGAGTCTCCTCTTAGCCAAGGACCCCGACCAGCATTTGTGAAAATCTTTTATACCCCATGTGTACATGTCTGAACCCACCACTCCAAATGCCTTGAAAATTACATAAACGAAGGGTAAATACAATCCCAATAACCCCATCATTCATGTGTTATGTGCTCAAACAGTTAAACAACTGGCCAATAGTAAGCCTGTGGTTACACTCCGATAGGTACGGAAAAATTTATGGCCTGTCTGGGCGGGGGCGGAGAGGGGGGGTCTTATCCTTCTGTTGTTGTTTCCATAGGCACTAAACAGAGAATTCAGAGTCCATTGGAGAGGTGGCCAAGCATGATCAACGTGAACAGGCCTAAGATGGAGTCCAGGCCCTGTGAAGTCCCTCTTCAGTTGCACAGCTAAATATCCTAAAAATCACTGAATCATACAGTTTAAGAGGTGAATATTATATGTGAATTACATCTCAAAATTGTTATCGGAAAAAATCATCAAAACATTAGAATAGCTTATAATCTAAGTATTTGGGTTCAAGTTCCTGTTTTTATGATTCTTATGCTGTTTTTAAAATCTGACAAGATTATTTTTAGAGAGGCTGCAAAACCCGGTAGAGGCTTTGAATTAGACAGACCTGGATCAGCTGGTGGATTCAACACTTGCAAGCTTTGTTTGTCTTCGAGCAAATTTTATGTCTCTCCAAGTCCCAGTTTCTTAAATTGTTGAGGATAATATCAATCTCTTGTGGTTATTGTTAAAGGCTCACAGTGTGTGCACTGTGTTAGTCACACTTAATATTAAAACAAATTATTGGCTTCCCATCAGTATAGCTGTCTAAAACAGGAATTAACAAATCTTGTCTATGAGTAGGGCACAGTGAAGAGTAACTGCAATAAAGAGAAGCTATTTCAACAAATATATACTGAGCACAGCAGCATTCAGTAGTGGGTGCTGGGTGGGGAGGTTGTTAAAAGAACACGAATCCCCTTCATCCCCAGGAGTTCACTGTCTGGTGAGTGGTGCTGAGAGTAGCCGGTGTCCCTTTAAGACATGACTTTGTACTAAATATACAGGAGAGGAGAGGCCAATGAAAGAAACTCACAGGAAGGTATTAAAGAATGAGAAAATTGAGCCTAATAAAGGCAGAAGGACTTCCCTGGTGACAAAACAATCAGTGCAAGCAAATGCCTGACAAGCCTGTTTGTACGTCAACTTTCCAACTTATATCTCCCAAATTCCAGGCTTCTATATCAACTGCAAACTCAGAATCTTTGCTTGGATGGTTAATAGGCTTCTTCACCTCTCTCCCACCTGTGGTCCACGCACAGCAGCTCCATCCTCTCGGCTGCTCATGGCAAAAACCTTCAAGTTATTCTCAGCTACTTTCATTCCTACATCCACTTTGTCAGGGAATCCTCTTAGCCCTGCTGTCAAAATATATACCGAACTGAGTCCATCTCAAACGTGTTACTGCTGCGGCCCTGCCCTGAGCCACCTGCTCTTGCCTGCTACTGCTTGGCCCGTCCGCATTCTCTGCACGGCACTCAGAATGATCATTTTCAAATAAAAGTAAACTTGTGTACTTCTTTATTCAAAACTCCTACAGTTGGAATTTCACTCAGAATGAATGAAGTTCTTATAAGGGCTGAGAAAGCCCTTGGTGATTTGCCCCTCACATGTCCCCTTTAATCCCTTGACTTCATCTGGCCTGCTGATTTTGTTTGGCCAAGTTAGTGATTTATTGCCTTTTTTTTTACATCCACTTTGTCAGGGAATCCTCTTAGCCCTGCTGTCAAAATATATACCGAACTGAGTCCATCTCAAACGTGTTACTGCTGCGGCCCTGCCCTGAGCCACCTGCTCTTGCCTGCTACTGCTTGGCCCGTCCGCATTCTCTGCACGGCACTCAGAATGATCATTTTCAAATAAAAGTAAACTTGTGTACTTCTTTATTCAAAACTCCTACAGTTGGAATTTCACTCAGAATGAATGAAGTTCTTATAAGGGCTGAGAAAGCCCTTGGTGATTTGCCCCTCACATGTCCCCTTTAATCCCTTGACTTCATCTGGCCTGCTGATTTTGTTTGGCCAAGTTAGTGATTTATTGCCTTTTTTTTTGTCCTTTCCCTGTCCTATTGAAAAGGCAGTAAGTATAACTAAGCAGGTGTTACAGTTTCTTGCAGGACTAGCACCCATTGTCACTCCTGTTTGCTTAAGCACTCACACACCTGCAGGCCCTAGGAGGCAAAAATGGAGCTACAGGATTCAAGGAGGTCAAATTTGTATTTGGATAATTTTGCTTTCATCTCAGAGAATGGATTTAAGGGGAACTTCGCTGGAAGCAATGGCTGAGAAACAAGTTAGGAAGTTTTCACAACAGTCCGAATGGCAGTCTGTGCTAGGACTCCGGTTGTTACAAGACAGAAAAATTCCAGATTTCTCAAACACTTTAAGGTGTCCTTGGCAGGACCCGGTGCCTGAGTGAATGTGGTGTTTCTGGCTTTGAGTCACTTAGTGGATGAAGGCACCACTTACTGAATATAGAATTTATGGAGGAAGAAGGAATTCGAAAACAAGAAATGGGGGATAATGTGAATTTCCTTTTGGACATTTTGATTCGGGCGTATCCATGGGGAGAGGTCTGGGAAGGAACATTGAGAAAAACGCTCATTTCCCCCTAATTATAAATACTGTTCTTTTTTGCAAATTTCACTCTTAAACTCCTCTGTCGTAACTTTTCCGGGCACACACTCTGGGCACCCCCAGTTTACTGTCCCCTTTTCATGTCTCCTCTGGTAATTGTAAAAATCTATCTTAATATCTATCTTGAGAACTGGGCTGCCCTAACCGATTGGAGCAAAAGCTTGGGGAAAGATCTGGTTCCTGAAAGTACAGGAACACTTTTTACACAGGCATTCGTATAACTGTGAATGCGCTCAAGAGCTCCTTTAGTGCCAGGAAAGCTCGTCTTCCTCCTCTTTTCAGGATCGGCCCGTGAGGCCTCCACGTCCGGCACCCGCTCGAAGCGGGTCTTGTCTTACTGTAGACCGAGCGGGGAGAACTAGCCTGAGCCGCGGTCGCCATAGTAACGAGGCCCCGGCAGGTTTGAGTTCGCAGGGCGACGCGTCTCCAGGGCCCCGGGGTGGCGGGGTCGGGCCGCGCGTCGTCCCGTAAGCCGTTGGCGGCGGCGCAGAGCCCTGGCCCCGAGGAGGACGGACCGGAGTGGCCCGCGTCCCTTCCTCGCCCCGGGGCGCACCCCCCCACCCCACGCGGGTGCCGGGGGCGCGGGGCGCGGGCGGCGGCATGCCCGGGAGGCGGCTCAGCGTCGGTAGGTGGGGCGGCCGGGGTCGGGGCCGGGGCGCGCGGGGCGGCCCCACCGCGCACCGCCTCTGGGCTTCCACTTGCCCCCCGGGCGAGCCCTCTTCCTAACCTTGGTAGCACAGACCCCAGAGCCCCCTCACCGCATTTTGTAAGAAATTTAACCCGCCACCCCCTTCTTCCAGTGCCTTATTTTATCTTGCTGAATTCTCCGTTTGCAGCGGGAGTCATGGAGACCTCCATCTATTAAGGTTGACTCTGGGGGTCGCAGTCGATTAGTGACCAAGCTGGATTCCAGAGGCCTTTTCTCCCCACTTCCACCTTGAATTCCAGCTTCAAATTCAATCCATGTGCAGAGAGCGAACAGAGGGCCAAACGTTTTACTGAGCTTGCCCACGTATAATGCAGGGCTGAGTACCGCCTCAAATTATTTCATTTACTTTAAAAGGAAATCAGATTTGAGTGAGATAATGTAATATTTTATTTTGTTTCAGAGCCACCAACTATTACAGAAGAAGGATTTGTAAGTAGAATTTGGAGGGCTACTTCTTGGCTTTTTAAAAATAGCAAATCATAGATCACTTTTTAGAAATGATGTTTCTTTTCCTTTCTTTTTGCCAGATGAGTTATAATATAAGCTTTGGTTTCATGACAATGGTGCTGGATTCAAGAATTTATTTTTCAACAGGTACATTTTAAGACGGGGCCAACTGATTTTTCATGGTGGATGCTGTTCATTGTTAAAAGTTCTTTTATATAAATGGCCTCATTCAAGTTTGCTAAGTTTGTTGATGACTCTCCATGGTTTTATTGTGTTCGGGCTGAGCAGTTCCTGGTTACAGTAAACTTCTGTAGGTGGCATTGATTAACACAAGGTCTATTTACAGTTATAATTCTTTTGAAAATGTACCAGATAGTCTCAGCTCAGACTTCTGGAGAGTTGAGCGGTAGTAACTACTTGGCCAAGTACATTATATCTGTTGTCATTTAGGTGAGTGCTGTTTCTCGGGTAGTGGGTTCTACTGCGATTCCCTCTTGTGTATTTAAGGAACTTGTCCCAGATAATGAATGCATTAAGATAGGAGGCAGCAAAGCCTCATTCGTACGGAGGCTTGATTCCAAGAGTTCTAACGACTTCCCTACATTATTTGCTTATGTCCTACAGCACTTATATCTCTTGTTGGTCAATTCTTTTCTCTTGTTGGTCAATATTTGTTTTTGGCTTTTTACTCAGCAAACATGAGTGCCTCTACATTCAAGTGTGGTGCTAACTGCTAAGGATAAGTCTCAAAAAGTTCATAGTCTAGTAGGGGCTGAGAGTAGTGGCTCTCTGCTACCTGCGTCTGCTAGCACTTTCCAGATCTTTGGTCCATCACTGAGGGAGACCAGAACAGACGCACAAATAGTGTGCCAGCAACTCCAACAGTCTTCCCGTTGCCTTGGCATCACTCTGGGTAGTAGCAAATTTCTGTAAGCTGCTTCCTGAACTGTTGTTCACGCAGGCAAGAGGTAAGCATTTTTTCGAGGTAACCTTTTCCCGTACAACTCCAGCACAGTCTCTCACAGGCGTTACCCTTAACATTTGAATTGCCTGCTGACCTCTCCACGTCTTTCCCCAGCTTGTGGCAATTTAATGAGGCCACTTTGAAAATTCTATTAGCCATTCCACTTTCTCTTGATTTTTTTTTTTTTTTTAACAAGAGTTCTAACGACTTCCCTACATTATTTGCTTATGTCCTACAGCACTTATATCTCTTGTTGGTCAATTCTTTTCTCTTGTTGGTCAATATTTGTTTTTGGCTTTTTACTCAGCAAACATGAGTGCCTCTACATTCAAGTGTGGTGCTAACTGCTAAGGATAAGTCTCAAAAAGTTCATAGTCTAGTAGGGGCTGAGAGTAGTGGCTCTCTGCTACCTGCGTCTGCTAGCACTTTCCAGATCTTTGGTCCATCACTGAGGGAGACCAGAACAGACGCACAAATAGTGTGCCAGCAACTCCAACAGTCTTCCCGTTGCCTTGGCATCACTCTGGGTAGTAGCAAATTTCTGTAAGCTGCTTCCTGAACTGTTGTTCACGCAGGCAAGAGGTAAGCATTTTTTCGAGGTAACCTTTTCCCGTACAACTCCAGCACAGTCTCTCACAGGCGTTACCCTTAACATTTGAATTGCCTGCTGACCTCTCCACGTCTTTCCCCAGCTTGTGGCAATTTAATGAGGCCACTTTGAAAATTCTATTAGCCATTCCACTTTCTCTTGATTTTTTTTTTTTTTTTAATTCCACTGTCTCCCAGTTCTCCCATCTCTCATGTCCTCCTTTCCTGGCTTCTCTTTTTTCTTACCCATCACAGTATAGACCTTCTTCAGGATTCTCTGGGAGAACTCCTCTTCACCTATGGCTTCCGCCACCCTTGTTTCACAGGACTCCCAGACCTACACACCTCTAGTCTACACTCCTCTTATGATGTCAGAACTCTATATCTACTGGGATACTGGGTGACTTTATCATCTAGATGTCCCTGCATCACTTCAGTAGTGTGAGGTGAACTAATCACCACCTATTCTTTTTTCCTCTTTTCCTTATTTCAGTTAATGGTGCCACTGGCCATTCACACACTCAAGTCAGAACCTTTCTTCCCTTTTCTTCACCTCCCACCTGTAGTCATTTCCCAAGTTCCTTTCATAGCCAAATCTTTTCCTCCATCCTCACAGCTACTGTCTTATTCAGGCCCTCATCCCTGAGCACGGACTTTGGCAGTATTCCTAGCTCATATCACTGCCTTCAGTGTTCCCTCTGCCAACTGCAGTTTTTCTTTGCCTGAGGCACAAGGAGCAGACTCTTGTGTGCAACCTGAATTGCTTGCTATGACTTTGCTTTACCTTTAGGATTTTCCCTTCTCCCATCTCCGCTACCTTGGCTGTCAAATTGCTATTAACTCTATAAGAAATTGCCATGTTACTCAATTGCTCAGAGCTTTTTTTTAACCTACTGTTTATTGAATGCTGACTGCATGGTGGTATTTAAACCTCAGAACAACCCTGTTAGGTAGTGACTAACACTCACCTCTCACAGATGAGGATGTCGGTGTTCACAGAGGCTCACTGACTTGGCCTGGGGCCACACTTCTAGTAACTGGCAGAGCTGGAATATCAGAAGCCTCCCTTTAGCATGCAGAATCTTTTCTGCAACTTTTCAACCGTCTTTAACCTTATCTCCCAATATTATCTATGTGATGAAGACAGTGTTCAGTGTCTTTGGTTTATAAAGTGCTTCCACACGCCCTCTGCTCCAGCCAAACTGTGCTGCTTGCCTCCTTGGCTTTACTGTTGAGTTTTGTCTCAGTTGTTCTCCCCCATCCATTTCACAATCTTGGGCATTCTTCCAGGCCCAGCTCATCTCCATGAAACCTTGCCAGCCTAAAATCATCCAGATTGCCTCTGAGCCCTGTGCAACTTTCAGTCATGACCGGTTTGTAGCCAGATCCTCAAATTCATCGGCTCACCAAGCATTATCTATAGATGAAAGAATCCGTATGTCTTGCACATAATATTTCTCTCTCGTTCCCCAAAGTGTAAGAGTGTTTTTTCTCATTAATATTTTTAGAAAGGAATTGTGTGACTGAGATCTCTGGTTTCCCATTCCACCATTTTCCACGGTACCTACAAGACATATTACTCTTCACAATAATTAACAACGTTTTCTGGCTTCCCTTGCCAGAACCAAGTTTTATAACCAAGTTTTGATTCATGAAGTTTAAGCAGAAGCACTGTGTCCTGCTTCTGGAAAGCTGATGTTTACAGAGATGGAATAACCAACCCCTGGGTCATACAGCTGGTAAAACCGGTCAGACCACAGCTAGAACCTGGGTCATTCTGACTCTGACACTCAGATAAATGTAAAGGGAAAGAACATGCCCTTTGTCGTCTTTCTTGCTGGCTGGAAGGAGGGTGTGATCCTGGAGCTGAAGCAATCATCTTGGATCATGAGGCAGAAGTGGCATGTTGAGAATGGCAGAGCCACAAGACCCAAGAGACCTGGGCTCCTGATAGGTTGGGACGCCACTGTGCCAGTTCTGCACTGCTTATAATGACATGAGAGACATAAACCTCTGTGTTATTTAAATAGTATTATTTTGGTTTTCCATTATTGGCAGCAGAGTCCTATACTAAAATAAAGAGTGTCCATATTTGCAGGAACTTTATTCTTACTGCGTTTTCTCAGTCGATGATGCTGTTAAGTATGTCTGCAAAATATTTTAACCTTTACATGAAGCCTCTGTCTTCAGTGGAGAGAATAACATTTAGAACAAATTTTTTCTTGTCAGACATTGGTTTGCATGTATTTTAACTTTGTAAATTTTGCCATTTCTTAACAAATTTGTGAGCTTCTATAGAGCTCATATTGTGATTCAGTACACCTGCATATTTCATATAGTGAATAAAATTAAGAGACACTGTAGTTTCATGTGATATTTTTTATATTTTAGTTGTTAAAAGTAGTATTGATTTTCAGCTAATCTTCAGGCTGTTCAGATTCATTTTCTGTTATTTGTATAGAGTGAATGAGTTTATTATAAACACAGAGCATTTCCTAAGCCTAAGGATATTCTCATTATTTTCATGTAATATGCAAAAAAGACGCATATGCTCCAGTCTTTGTGAGCAAGAGTGTCTAATTATATGAACATTAACGACCACATGGTGTTTACCTTTTCAGATTGTGAATAGAGTTGATTGCACATCAGTGGGGTTGGGGTAACTGTGAGAGCACACTTGGGTGGCACGCTGGTTGGCAGTCCGTGGAGGTGGTGGAGGACAGGGGCAGATGGATGGAGGGTGCCAAGCGAGGTACCAGAAGTGTCTCCAACAAGTCATTTGGAAACCCAGACGGTCCTGGAGGTCCTTTGGAGAGTGTTAGGCTGTTTGGAATTCTTCCATCTCTGTGGAGTCTAGTTCTCCGGTTGGAACCAAATTCTCTAATGCTTTTTAAAACCGCAGAAACTACTTTAGAAGTTCCATCAATACATCAGTTAACAAGTATATTGTTAAGCAACTAATTGCACTTATCATTGTATTAGGCACTACTGGGGACACACACTGTCCATCACTGTTCCCCAAAATTGTATACCTTCTATTTGGAGAGGTGACCTTTAATATGAAACAATACAAGGATAAGCAGTTTATGTTTGTGTGCATTTTGAACAAAAGGTGCATTAAGATTAAGAAAAACTTTTAATCATAGGTAAGGTGTATGCTGTACTTAGCCACTCAGTCATAAGGTGTAGCATGGGAGGAAAGATGATAAAGAGTGTAAAATACACTTTTTTACATTAGGATAACATGTTGTATCCAGGACTTTAGTATATGAGGAAAGCTATAGGGTGTTTGGCCAAATAAATCGACTTAACCCAAGCCAGTGAATTCACTGAAAAAGTCCTACTTGGCTTTTTAGACAGTTGAGTTCAGTCACTCAGTCGTGTCCAACTCTGTGACCCCATGGACTGCAGCACGCCAGGCCTCCCTGTCCATCACCAACTCCTGGAGCTTGCTCAACCAACTCCTGGAGCTTGCTCAACCAACTCCTGGAGCTTGCTCAACCTCCTGTCGATCAAGTGGGTGATGCCATCCAATGATCTCATCCTGTCATCCCCTTTTCCTGCCGCCTTTAATCTTTCCCAGCATCAGAGTCTTTTCCAATGAGTTACCTCTTTGCATCAGGTGGCCAAAGTACTGGAGTTTCAGCTTTAGCATCAGTCATTCCAATGAATATTCAGGACTGATTTCCTTTAGGATGGACTGGTTTCATCTCATTGTTGTTCAAGGGACTCTCAAGAGTCTTCTCCAACACCACACTTCAAATCATCAATTCTTTGGCACTCAGCTTTCTTTATAGTCCAACTTTCACATCCATACATGACTACTGGAAAAACCATAGCTTTGACTAGATGGACCTTTGTTGACAAAGTAATGTCTCTGCTTTTTAATATGCTGTCTAGGTTGGTCATAGCTTTTCTTCCAAGGAGCAAGCATCTTTTAATTTCATGGCCACAGTCACCATCTGCAGTGATTTTAGAGCCCCCCCAAATAAAGTCTATCACTGTCCATTGTTTCCTCATCTATTTGCCATGAAGCAATGGGACCGAATGCCATGATCTTAGTTTTCTGAATGTTGAGTTTTAAGCCAATTATTTCATTCTCCTCTACTTTCATCAAGAGGCTCTTTAGTTCCTCCTTGCTTTCTGCCATAAGCATGGGGTCATCTGTGTATCTGAGGTTATTGATTTTTCTCCCAGTAATCTTGATTCCAGCTTGTGCTTCGTCCAGCCCGGCATGAAGCACTGTGTGATTGGATAAAAAGGGAGTTGACAGCTTCCTGTATATTCCCCAGGCCTTTCAGAGTTTCCTCCAGAAAAGAGAGTGAGAATAGAAACCAAATGGAAAAGTACTGCTCAGTAGATGCTGATTGTAATATGTGATGATAACTCTTCATAATAAAAGGAGATTCATACTTTTGCTCTTCATTGCATGAGCCACTCTGACTTGCTTCCTGCTTCATATACTATATTAATAATACCATATGCAGTTTTGCAGTCCAGTGAGGATCTGATAAATGGACTTTCAGCTCTTAAGTTCCTGAAATGCCTTTGATCTGTGTAATATATACTTTCAACAAGCCGCTTTGTGGCATTTGTTTCCCCTTGTGTTCTCTTTTCTTTGTTTTCCTTTTTTGGCAACATCTCTCTTTATTTTATTGGAGGTGGTGGTTTAGTCACTAAGTCATGTCTGACTCTTGTGATCCCATGGACTGTAGCCCGTCAGGCTCCTCTGTCCATGGGATTTTCCAGGCAAGAATACTGAAGTGGGTTGCTGTTTCCTTCTCCAGGGGCTCTCCCTAGTGTTGTTTTATTAGAGTCTTAGGTTATTAGTCTTTTCTGTTTAGGTTTCATGTCTTTGGTATAATCATTCAACATTTACTTAACAAAAATGTAAGTATCTATTATATAAAGCACTGGGAAATTTTTTAATTGAAGTATGGTTGATTCAAAATATTATGTCAGTTTTAGGAGTACAGCAAAATGATTCAGATTATACATATGTATGCCTGCATGCTCAGCTGCTCAGTCGTGTCTGACTCTTTGCAGCCTCATGGACTGTAGCCCACCTGGCTTCTCTGTCCATGGGGTTTTTCAAGCAAGAGTACTGGAGTGGGTTGTCATTTCCTCCTCTAGGAAATCTTCCTGACCCAGAGATCAAATTCATTTTCCTGCATTGGCAGGTGGATTCTTTACCACTGAGCCATGTGGGCTTCCGTATGTATGTTTATGGGTGTGTGAGTGTGTGTATTATTTTTCAGATTCTTTTAGCATTGGGAATTTTTTAAATGAATAAGAAGCAGTCTTTTTCTTCCAGAAGTTTACAACCCAGAATGTGAGACTAAACGGAAAATTTGAGTCTGAAGTATTGAAACCTATGATAGGGGAAACATAGCTGTAACTTTTGGAGAAGAAAAGGGGTGGGTAGATAGATAAGAGGAGAAAAGATTTTCACAGTTGAATAATCAGCATGCGCGAAGGTGTTGCTGCTGCTGCTGCTGCTGCTGCTAAGTCGCTTCAGTCATGTCTGACTTTGCGACCCCAAAGATGGCAGCCCACCAGGCTCCCCCGTCCCTGGGATTCTCCAGGTAAGAACTCTGGAGTGGGTTGCCATTTCCTTCTCCAATGCATGAAAATGAAAAGTGAAAATGAAGTCACTCAGTCATGTCCGATTCTTCGCGACTCCGTGAACTGCAGCCTACCAAACTCCTCCATCCATGGGATTTTCCAGGCAAGAGTACTGGAGTGGGGTGCCATTGCCTTCTCTGATGCACAAAGGTGCAGAACTATTAAAAAAAATTGCAATGGCTAGAGCGTGGTAATATGAGATGAGGCTGGACAGCTGGGCAGAGTCCAAACTGCATTCATCCAAAACCCTTTTTTGTGTTAGAAAAAGATGGGAGATTGGAAGACAAGTGGAACTCTTGTATTGATTGTGGTGTTGCTAGGAAGACTGATCCATACCGTAATGGGGTAAGGAGAGGTAGGAAGATGAGGTTTAGCACATTATGGACAGGAGGGTGAAGCAGAGGTCCTGGACGGGTCTGACTGGTAGTGCATGGGATCTCAGGATAGTGGTGAAAAGATCATCTGATGACCAGGGATTTATTCTAGATGTGATGATAATGATTTGTGATCTGTCCTTTAATACACAGGAGGCTAGGAAAGCTCCACAGATGCAGAGAAACATGATATCATTCCTTATACATAAGTCCCCCCATCAAAGCATTTTTTAATGCATACATTTAAACACATAGGAAAGTTAAAGGAACTATGTGGTGGAACTTCCCTGGCAATCCAGTGGTTAAGACTCCATGCTTCTGATGGCAAGGGATGTGAGTTCGATCTCTGGTTGGGGAGCTGAGATTCCACATGCGGTGTGGCCAAGAAGGGGGGAAAAAAAACTGTGTGGTAAACACCTATATACCCATCAGCAAGATTTCACAGTCATTAGTATTTTGCTACATTTGCTTTTCATGTTTCTTGTTCTGTCCATCTCACCATTCATCCATCAATCCGTTTTATTTTTATACATTTCAGAGTATAAGCTGTAGACATTGATGAGATACATATCACCCCTAAAATTAGTGTTCAATATTAGTTTATGGTTCTTTTGTATGTAAAATTTATGCACAGTGAAATGGAAAACTTGAGTCCCATTTGAAAAATTTTAGTAAGTGTATACACTTGTGTAATCTAAACCTCAGTCAAATAGAGAACATTTCCATAATCTTAAAAAGCCCTTTCAAGTCTCTTTCCAGTTGATTTTTCCTACATTCCCCAAAGACTACTGTCCTGGTTTTCACCATGGATTAGTAACATAGATTATAGATTTAAATTCATGTAAATGGAATCATACAGTTGGTTTTCTCTTGTGTAAAACTGTGTTTGCTCAGCATGGTGATTCTGAGATTCTCCATGTTGTTGCATGATTGTGGCATATATTTAACTTTGGCTTCTCTGGTGGCTCAGATGGTGATGAATCTTCCTGCCAATGCAGGAGATCCAGGTTCAGTCCTTGGGTTGGGAAGATCTCCTGGAGAAAGGAGTGGCTACCCACTCTGATATTATTGCTTGGAAAATTCCATGGCTAGAGGAGCCTGGTGGGCTACAGTCCATGGGGTCACAAAGAGTTGGAAACAACTGAGTGACTAACACTTTCACTTTCTAACTTTTTTATTGTGGAAAATGTACATAAACTTACCTTTTAACCATTTTTAAGTGTATGATTTCAATGGCATTAAGCACATGCACCTTGTGTATCCGTCACCACTATCCATCTCCAGAACTTTTTCATCATCCCAAATTGAAAAGGCAGAGGAACCAGAGATCAAATTGCCAATATCTATTGGATCATTGAAAAAGCAAGAGAGTTCCAGAAAAATATCTACTTCTGCTTTATTGAGTATGCCAAAGCCTTTGACTGTGTGGATCACAACAAACTGTGGAAAATTCTTAGAGATGGGAATACCAGACCACCTGACCTGCCTCCTGAGAAATCTGTATGCAGGTCAAGAAGCAACAGTTAGGACTGGACATGAAACAACAGACTGGTTCCAAAGTGGGAAATGAGTGCATCCAGGCTGTATATTGTCACCCTTCTTATTTAACTTATATGTAGAGTACATCATGTGAAATGCTGGGCTGGATGAAGCGCAAGCTGGAATCAAGATTGCTGGGAGAAAAATCAATAACATTAGATATGCAGATGACACCATCCTTATGGCAGAAGGCAAAGAGGAGCTAAAGAGCCTCTTGATGAAAGTGAAAGAGGAGAGTGAAATAATTGGCTTAAAACTCAACATTCAGAAAAGTAAGATCATGGCATTTGGTCCCATTTGCCACTTTATATACAGGGAAATAATGGCAAATAGACAGGGAAACAATGGAAACAGTGAGAGACTTTATATTTTTGGACTCCAAAATCACTGCAGATGGTGACTGTAGCCATGAAATAAAAAGACGTTTGCTCCTTGGAAGAAAGCTGTGACCAACCTAGACAGTGTATTAAAAAGCAGAGACATTACTTTGCCAACAAAGGTCCATCTAGTAGTCAAAGCTTTGGTTTTTTCAAGCAGTCATGTATGGATTTGAGAATTTGACTATAAAGAAAGCTGAGCACTGAAGAATTGATGCTTGTGAACTGTGGTGTTGGAGAAGACTTTTGAGAGTCCCTTGGACAGCAATGAGATGAAACCAGTCCATCCTAAAGGAAATCAGTCCTGAATATTCATTGGAATTACTGATGCTGAAGCTGACACTCCAGTACTTTGGCCACCTGATGTGAAGAAGTGACTCATTTGGAAAGACCTTGATGCTGGGAAAGATTGAAGGCAGGAGGAGAAGGGGATGACAGAGGATGAGATGGTTGGATGGCATCACCGACTCAATGAACATGAGTTTGAACAGGCTCCCGGAGCTGGTGATGGACAGGGAAGCCTGACGTGCTTCAGTTCATGGGGTCACAAAGAGTTGGACATGACTCAGCAACTGAACTGAACTGAACCCATTAAATAGTGACTTCCTGTTACTCCTTTTCCAGCCTTCAGTTACCATTGTTCTACTTCTGTCTTTATGGATTTGACTCTTCTGTGTGTGCAGGCTAAGTTGCTTCAGTCATGTCTGACTGTGACACTATGGGCTGTAGCCCATCAGGCTCCTCTGTCCATGGGATTCTCCAGGCTATAGTACTGGAGTGAGTTGCCAGGCCCACTTCTAGGGTATCTTCCCAATCCAGGGATTGAACCCACGTCTCATGTCCTCCCACATTAGCAGGCAGATTCTTTACCACTAGGGCCACCTGGGAAGCCTTTGACTATTCTAGGTAACTCATATAAGTGGAATAATGCAATATTTGTCCTTTTGTGTTTGGCTTATTTCATTTAGCATGACATTTTCAGGGATCATTCATGTTGTTTCATGTATCAGGATTTCATTCCTTTTCAAGGCTGAATAATATTCCATTATATGTACGTACCATATTTTGTTTATCCTTTCATATATCAGTAGGCATTTGACTTGTCTCCATCTTTTGGCAGTTGTGAATAATGGTACTCTGCACACAGGTGTACAACAAATACCTGTTTGAATCCTGCTTTCTGTTCTTTTGGGTATATACCCAGAAATGTATTGCTGGATTATAATGGTAATTATATATGTTTAACTTTTTGAGGAATGGTGGCTGTACCATTTCACATTGCTACCAGCAATGTACAAGGATTCCAATTTCTCTGCATTCTCACCAGCACTTGTTATCTTTCTTTTTTTTTTTTTTTAAATTGTAGCCATCCTAGTAGATGTGAAGTGATATCTTGTTGCTGCTGATGTTGAGTATCTTTTCATGTGCTTATTGACCATTTGTATATCTTCTCTGGAGAAATGTTAAAGTTTTTTGCCTGTTTAAAAAACTTGAGGTTGTTTATATTTTTCTTTCTGAGTTTTTAAGAATTCTTTATATATATATTTGAATGTTAAATGCTTATCAGATATATGCTTTGCAAATATTTTCTCACATTCTGTAGGTTATCTTTCACTTTCCTAGTAGGGTCCTTTGATTCACAAGTTTTTAATTTTCATGAAAAATCATTTATTTTTTTTTCTTTATGGCTTATGCTTTAGATGTCCTATTTAAGAATCCATTGCCAAATCCAAAGTCATGAAGATTTATCCTTATGTCTTCCCTAAGTATTTTATAGTTTTGCTGCTGCTAAGTCGCTTCAGTTGTGTCCAACTCTGTGTGACCCCATAGACGTCAGCCCACCAGGCTCCCCCGTCCCTGGGATTCTCCAGGCAAGAACACTGGAGTGGGTTGCCATTGCCTTCTCCAGTGCATGAAAGTGAAAAGTGAAAGTGAAGTCACTCAGTCGTGTCCAACTCAGCGACCCCATGTTTTAGTGTTTATGTTTTCGGTCTTTGATCCATTTTGACTTAATTTTTGTATATGTTATAAAGAGAAGATCCAACGTCATTTTTAAGCATGTGGATATCCAGTTTTCCTAGCACCATTTGTTGAAAAGAATGTCCTTTCTCTGCTGAATTGTCTTGGCACCCTTGTTGAAAATTATTTGACCATTTAAGAGAGGATTTATTTCTGGACTCTATTCTATTCCAATGGTCTGTATGTCTGTCTTTATGCCAGTACCACTTTGTTTTCATTACTGTAATTTTGTCATAAGTTTTGAAATTAGGATATATGGATCCTTCAGTTTTTGTTCTTTTTCAATATTACTTTGGCTATTCTGGGTCCCTTGAAATTCCTTGTGAATTTTAGGATGAGTTTTTCATTTCTGCAAAAAAAAAAAAAAGAAGGCATTGGGATTTTGATGGAGAATGTATTAAAATTTGTAGATTGCTTTGGGTAATATTGTCATCTTAGCAATATGGTCTTTCAATCCTTAAACATGGCATGTATTTCCTTTTATTTATATCTCCTCTAATTTCTTTCAGCAGTTTTTTAGTTCAGTGTACAAGTCTTTGCCTTCTTGGTTGTCATTATTTTCCCTACTATTGTAAATGGAATTGTTAATTTCCTTTTTGAATGTACTTAACTTTTTAATATTAGGTCTTATGCTTGAAGTAACTATATGTAATTTCTAATCAAGACTTTTAATGTTCTATCTTTTACTATTCTTGTATAGTCTCAATTGGTGAGAAACTGTATCTCCCAATAGGTATTAAAATTTTTTAGACTTTTTAAAAGCCATTCAAAACTACAGAAGTTGAAAATGAAATTTAAACTTAATAGTATCCCCTCTTTTCATTACAAATATAATGTTAAAAATTCTTAGGATAAACAAATTTAGAAGTCAATAAAGTGTTTCAATTATTTCAAAATAATGATGAAACTCTACAGCAGTATATGCATATATTTTTCAAGTGATTGCCTTGTATACTACTACAAGGATACATCAGTTGCCAGCAGACAGAACTATCTGTTGTATGTGAAGGCAAAGACTTGGGGCCATTTTCCTTCCAAAGATCTCCTCTCCCTCTTTCCTCCAAGCTGTCAGCACCTTTAACTGTGAACTGTCTTTTTGGACATCTCAAACAGAAACTCCTCCAGCAGCTTCATAGAACAGTGGTGTGTGCTACAGCTGGCTAATAAATCCATGTCCACCAGCTTGAGCAACTCTTTGGCTATACTCAGTGTCTGGGCGTGGGATATAGCTCGTAAATCACTGTCTCCAGGGAAGCGAGTTGGATGAGGAGTCCCAAACAAGATTGCTCATAGCCAGAGATCTCCATCCTGGGAGCACGAGCCACCCCTGACTGTTCCTGGGTGTCCTGCGATCTGAAGAGGCCTACTTTCACTTGACCACGAATGCCATTGTCTGCACACCGTGGCATGTCATGGCCATGCTGGGTTGCAGGCTCTGGTCTAGTGATTACCTTTTTTAAAAAGGAGGAAAGGAAGAATCTATACGTATTTTAGGAAGAAGAAGCAAAATAGGTCCCTCCTGATAAGTATAATTCTGGAAATATGGTTTATGCCTATCTCCAGATGGCTGATCACATTCCCAGTCTAAACTGTGTCAGTTTAGGATTCTACCTTACAAATTAGATGACTGGTTTTGGCTAGTATGTGGATGGCTTAAAGGGAGGTTGGAAGCTTGGGTTATTTTTCTGTTTGTGCCATTAGCTAACTGATTGCCTTTACAATGTTTTGCTTTCCACCATGTCTTTCCTTATGCATGCCTGTTCTCTGCATTATTGCCTCTCTTGTGTCTCTTTCTAGATATAGACATTGAAGTTATTTGAAATATAATTCAAATGCCATTTTCCCCTCTTGAATCTTTTCTGATTCCCCCTACCAAATAACATCTTTCCCTCCTTTTGGAGGTAATATTTTATGTGGTAATTTTCTTTGGAAGGTACTATATTCTTTTTTGGACTACATTTTTTTGTCTGTATTTATCTAGTTTTCCCTTCATTTAGAAGACCTTCTTTGTATATCTTGCATCTTTTAGAGTTGTGAAGAAGTTGTAGTTTATGTCATTTGAGGGTCCAGCAAAATGATTTTTTAATCAATAAAAAAATTTTACCTATTAGCATACACATATAAACTATTTTGTGTAACCCTCTTTCAGGAAGAAGTTTTGAGCAATTTGGACTAAAAATGGAAAAGCTGACTTCACTTTCACAGATGGCACACCTGTAATACATGAAAAAACAGGTTTCAAGGGTGCATTCAACTCTGAAAAAGTTCCTGTCTTCCATTGCATCATTCAGCAGAGAATCTGTGTTGCAAATTTTGTAGTCAGGTTCATGGAATGATGTAATGGAGGAATTGATTGTAACTCAGTTTTCTTCTTGATTGTACCACTAACCATAGGGTCTCTTGGTTATTTGGAAGATGTTAAACCTGGATAATGGAGACTTAGTTCATTTTACTACAGCCAAGTGACTGGACTGTGGAAATCTGTTGAGAGTAACTGAGTTGCTTCTCCAAATCAAGGCCTTAAAAATGTTTTTTTTTTTAACTAAAGGGTTTGGAGAGTAAAGGGTTTATCATATCCTCATAGGTTCACAGGACTTTGTTACTGATGTGACAAGATACTTGAACACACTGAACTAGAAACTGCAATGGGAAAATACGTTCATTTATTGAGAGACCCGCAGGCCTTTACATTCAAGTGTGACGTGAGGACTGAGTGAATGGCCGTTTAAGGCCACACTTATTTCCCTTGTGGAGCTAACTGCCCTGATACCAGCAGAAACCTTTATGTTTAATATTGGTAGAAATTAAGATACAGCTTCAGGAAAGAAATACAGATTTTGATGTATTTGAATAATACATTAAGTGTCCATGGTTGTTAAGTGCAAATGGAGGATGTGACTGAATGCCCAGGAAATGCCCTTTCCTGTGGTCCCTCAAGGGGACCTTAGGGGCTGAGAGCACACTGCTCCCCAGGGGTCAGGGCTGTGCTGCTGGAGTTGGGTGTGCGGACTGATGCTGCCAGAGAACTCCCGTCTGTCCATTCAGAGATGAGTTCAGAAATTGAGAGTAAACCTTTGGAAGCCTTATGGCAATCTGACTGAATATCGATTTTAGTTTTTATTTACTTTAACCTATTTATTTATTCACTTATTTGACTGCCTTGCGTCTTAGTTGTGGTTCACAGGAGCTTCGACGTGTCATGCAGGATCTTCTGTTACGACTTGTGGACTCTTAAGTTGTGACACGTGGGCTCAGTCGTTGCCCTGTGCAGGCTTAGTTGCTCTTTAGCATGTGAGATCTTAGTTCTCTGACCAGCGATCAAACCTGCATCTCTTCTCTTCTCATTGCAAGGCGGATTCTTAACTCCTGGACCACCAGGGAAGTCCCGAGAGCATTGACTTTAATAATAAAATGTGCGTATGTACTCAGTCATGTCCGACTCTTTGCAACCCCATGGAATGTAGCCTGCCAGGCCCCTCTGTCCATGGAATTTTCTAGGCAAGAATACTGGAGTGGGTTGCCATTTCCTCCAGGGGATCTTCTCAACCCTGGGAGTGAACCTACATCTTTTGCATCTTCAGCATTGGCAGGCAGATTCTTTACCACTGTGCCGCCTGGGAAGCCCAATAATTAATAAAATAGTTGGGCTTGTATTATGTATGTTTTTATTTTGCTTTCTAATAATTCATTCTTACTGTATTTTACCAAAAATATCTGTCTGAAATTGATTAGGGGAAAAAAAACAAAACAGGTGTTTCATTATAGGTGGTTTGGAAAGCATTGAGTTAGAGTCTCTTAGAGTTGTGAGGCATCTGGAAATGACTATATGAATTTGAGGATTCTCTAGAAATTTCTGCTTATGTAACTGACTAGGTGATATTTAGGTCCATGTATATTTATGAAATACACTTTTTGTTTTACAACTAAAAGTTAAAATGGCTAGTTCAGCAAAATAGGAACCATGCTCCATTACAGTTAACTAATTTAAAATTCTCACCCTTCCCACCTGTGGATTTTTGATCATGAGCCCAGTAGTGTAAAACTTGGCCACCCTTGTTGTAGCATAATGCCTTTACCTAGGAAATTTACTCAGGAAATCCTAAAAATATTTACTGAATTATTAGTTTGCTAAATGAAGTCCAGAAAATTGAAGTAACTCTGAAAGGTTAAAGTCAAAAGATAATTACCCTTTTGGCACCCCACTCCAGCCTGGAAAACCCCATGGATGGAGGAGCCTGGTGAGCTGCAGCCCATGGGGTCGTGAAGAGTTGGACACGACTGAGTGACTTCACTTTCACTTTTCACTCATGCATTGGAGAAGGAAATGGCAACCCACTCTAGTGTTCTTTCCTGGAGAATCCCAGGGACAGAGGAGCCTGGTAGGCTGCCATCTCTGGGGTCGCACAGAGTCGGACACGACTGAAGTGACTTAGCAGTAGCAGCAGTAGCACTAACAGAAACAGTTCAGTCATTCAGTTGTGTCCGACTCTGTGCGACCCTATGTAGATATATTCCTAAGTATTTTATTCTTTTCGTTGCGATGGTGAATGGAATT
Source organism: Cephalophus harveyi (assembly GCA_006410635.1). NCBI lineage: Eukaryota > Metazoa > Chordata > Mammalia > Artiodactyla > Bovidae > Cephalophus > Cephalophus harveyi. Next base: position 142,452 of record SJYT01060655.1, read on the forward strand.
GTTTCCTTAATTTCTCTTTCTATTTTCTCATTGTTACTGTATAGGAATGCAAGGGATTTCTGTGTGTTGATTTTATATCCTGCAACTTTACTATATTCATTGATTAGCTCTAGTAATTTTCTGGTGGAGTCTTTAGGGTTTTCTATGTAGAGGATCATGTCATCTGCAAACAGTGAGAGTTTTACTTCTTCTTTTCCAATTTGGATTCCTTTTACTTCTTTTTCTGCTCTGATTGCTGTGGCCAAAACTTCCAGAACTATGTTGAATAGCAGTGGTGAAAGTGGGCACCCTTGTCTTGTTCCTGACTTTAGGGGAAATGCTTTCAACTTTTCACCATTGAGGATAATGTTTGCTGTGGGTTTGTCATAGATAGCTTTTATTATGTTGAGGTATGTTCTTTCTATTCCTGCTTTCTGGAGAGTTTTTATCATAAATGGATGTTGAATTTTGTCAAAGGCTTTCTCTGCATCTATCTGTGTGACCCTATGGACTGCAGCATGCCAGGCTTCCCTTACCATCACCAACTCCCGGAGACTACTCAAACTCATGTCCATCACGTTGGTGATGCTATCCAACCATCTCATCCTCTGTTGTCCCCTTCTCCTCCCGCCTTCAATCTTTCCCAGCACCAGGGTCTTTTCTAATGAGTCACTTCTTTACATCAGGTGGCCAAAGTATTGGAGTTTCAGCTTCAGCATCAGTCCTTCCAATGAATATTCAGAACTGATTTCCTTTAGGATGGACTGGTTAGATCTCCTTGGAGTCCAAGGGACTCTCAAGAGTCTTCTCCAAAACCATAGTTCAAAAGCATCAGTTCTTCAGCAATCAGCATTCTTTATGTTCTACCTCTCACATCCATACATGACTACTGGAAAAACCATAGCCTTGACTAGATGGACCTTTGTTGGCAAAGTAATGTCTCTGCTTTTTAATATGCTGTCTAGGTTGGTCATAGGTTTTCTTCCAAGGAACAAGCATCTTTTAATTTCATGTCTGCAGTCACCATCTGCAGTGATTTTGGAGCCCAAGAAAATAAAGTCTATGACTGTTTCCATTGTTTCCCCATCTTTTTGCCATGAAGTGGTGGGACCGTGTGCCATAATCTTAGTTTTCTGAATGTTTTAAGCCAACTTTTTCACTCTCCTCTTTCACTTTCATTAAGAGCCTCTGTTTCCTCTCACTTTCTGCTGTAAGGGTGGTGGTGTCTGCATATCTGAGGTTATTGATATTTCTCCTGGCAATCTTGATTCCACCTTGTGCTTCAGCCAGCCTGGCATTTTGCATGATGTACTCTGCATATAAGTTACCCTTTTAGCCTCCACCAGATGTTATCTGCCTTGCTCTGCTTTATTTGACCTTTGCCAGTGAGAATTTTGTTTGAGCATGTATTACTAACATACTGCTGTGAGGGTAGTAGATTTGTGAGATCCTGAGTTTGTTGTTTAAATCAACTGAGACTTTTAGTAAACTAAATCCTTAGTTGTTGTCTTAGCCAGTTCAGAATTTACTAAGTTCTTTGAGATAAATCATGTAAGTGATTGTTTATAGTTCTGTTCTGATACTGCAATTACTTAAAGAAATTACCCTGAAAATCTACTTCTGAAGTAGATACTAATATAGTGTCATATCTTGCTTATACTTCACGCTATACTTCAATCAGTTTTTTAAAATTGGCCAGTATAAGAAGAAAATAATCAGCCATATGGAAATAATAGCATTGTGTCATAGTGTCAACTTTCATGTTCGATTTGGGAAACTGAAATATAATTATGAATAATAAAAACACACATACTATACAACAGGGTACGTGAGGATGTGCTTTTGACACAATGGAAACAATTGCTAATAAAATAAGGTGCTTTATTTGGAAGAGAGACTGTTATTGACAGTGGCTTTCCAATTTTGCCAACTATAAAAGCAACTGTGTTGGTGAATGAGATAGTCATGGAAAAAAGTGTATACAATCTTTATTCTTAGAACACATGCATTGTCAAAGTTGCTTCTTGCAAAAGTGAAGCATGACCCAGATTATTAAAGCTCTCATTCTAAGGAGTCAGTGGGTTATTTTTTTCACTTAGTTTATTACTTTCATTAGGCAATTTATGAAGTTTTTCATTCTGAATTTAATCTTAACCACAAACACTGATTCTATATTGATTCTGCCTTTATTTTTGTAAAATAGATATTTTTGATAAATCCATGGGAAATTTACTATGTGTACTATTTTGTCCTTGTTGATGTTTGTTTGCGTGTCATGCTGTATTTCTCAAGTGTCCTGTTTCCAGCCAAGTATAGCAGCAAGGCCTTTTAAGAGGACGTTTTTGTATTTCTTCCTTCCAGGGATTGTAACACTGTGTCCTATTTATAGGGAGGGTTCACTGTTGACTAATTGAAACAGATTGAAAGCTCTATATTATAATCTATTGATAGCAGAATTAGAGAATAATATTTGCATGTTTTAAAACATCTTGGCATACGCTTATTAATATTATGCTTTTATATTTTTGCAGGAAGATTCTTTGGCAACAGATGATTTCCTTGTGGATTACTTTAATGAATTCCTAAGCCTTCCAGTGAGTGTATTATTATGTTCTGTAGAATATATTATCAAAGCAAAATATTGTACACACTGGGTTATCTTGTGAGACAGATTTATCAGGGATAATATTTTTTAAAAAAATACTAATTAAAGCATTTAGATTGTTGGAAATGCTCTCAAACGGTGTCAGCTTCAGGAATGAAACAGACAATCAAAAATGGCTCAGCAAGGTAGTCTTTACTTCTCCAGAAGGGTGCCTTACAGACAGAGGTCTGGGAGCAAGCACATCAGGTGGGAAGTTTGCTGGGTTTTTAGCCCAAAGATGCAGGTTCCCTCCCCAGGCTCCTCATAGGTTGAGGACCACAGAGTTACAATCTTTCCGGGATGCCGGATGTCGCCTAAGTTTTTATTGGACAATTGGTAACTATTTTCCCCACCCTTTTAGTTTTTTGAACATGTCCAGGATAAAGCCCACTAAAATATCCTTATGAGGAAAGAGAATCAGAAGGTGGAAAGAAAAAAGGTTTGGTAATTAGCCACCATTTTAGGAAATCTTATTCACAAGCCAGCTATATACCTTTCTGTTCAACTATTCTAAATGCTTCTTTATTTCTTACAACTTCTGCTTTGATAGAAAAGACCATATCTTTCTTACAAGATAAAGTTGTGTCTTTTTATGGAGTTAATCATTTGAGTTTGAATCATATTTAGGAATTATTATTATTGAAGAAAGCTGGATCAGTTATATTACAATAAAAGTAAATAAAGAAAAGAAAAAACGGAAACTGGCTTTTTTTTAACCATCTAAAGCATTCTGTACAAAATCTTGTACAGTTGTATTTGGGTATTATTTTAGTCTTTGAACAGAGCAATGAGGAGAGAATATAAAAACATTTAAGAAACTAAATTTCTTGCCTCTGGGCAATTATTGGTATCCTCTTGGACAGATGTTAAAGTGAAATTTATGTTTAAGGCAACTAGCATTTTATATCAATAGTAAATAAGATGGGGGGCACTGCTGGTGGTGTATCCTAGGTAGATACTAGATAAGAGATTTTTGGTCTTAGTAGTGACAGAGTAAGTACTGAGGGGTTTAGGAAAAGTGAAATGGGGATACATAAAAACACTGATACTGTTGTGCAGAAACAGAGTTCATCAGGAATGTCAGATGAAAGAAAGATAGAAGATTTGTATTATTCTTAATGGAAACTGTTTCATTCAAATACTTATTAGGGAAAATCTGAAATATAAAAAAGTCTCAGGTAATTTTAAAGGCATTGGGCCCTAAAATGAGCAATGTCTTAAAGCCTAACTACAGAAAATGTGTTTTGAAGGGAAAGTACTAGATGTATTTTTTTTTTTTTTTTGCCTAGATTAATTTTTGTGCATATGTATGTACTATGCCCACACGTTTATTTGTTTTGTTTCCTTTTTTTTCAAAAAGAATTTGTGTTTTCTCCCCCATGGGGTGTGCTGGGTCTCTGAAACCATCATGGAGGTCAGGTTGAGACACTAAACCGTGCTCTCCCTTTCCGGCAACAGGCTTGAGCCATGTTACAGGACACTCTGACAGCTTCCTCTGTGGTCTGACTCTTCACCTTTCATCGTCCAATTGTGTGTTATAAAATACCCAGCAGAGCCGCAGAATTATTGTCAGAATTTTATTCTTCTGGATTATACAGTCTTTCCTCTAGGCTCTGCCTTCTCCATTCTTCTTCCAAAAAACCAAAAAAATACATTTTAGTGAAGTTTTCGAAAGAAAAGTCTTTCTTTTGGGTCTGATTTCAGTTTCTCAAAATATACATTTCATTGTCTCGAGATTTATGATTATATAGACTTTTACTTGGCCTAGAAAATACACCCCCCCCGCCACCTAATTTTCTTCATTATTAAAAAAAAGATCTATCTTAAATTATAGAAGAAATATAACAATGGTATAGGAAATTAACTTCAAATGTAAGAAGAGTTTAGCCCATATCCTGCCATCCAGTTAGAACAAACATAACCTTTCCATGTACATTTGTTTCAAGGCTTTAGTTGAAGTTGACTTAGTGTGGTTTCTTTTGAACTCTATGCAATAATGTTTTTCATCCTTCAGGCAGTTTGACCCCTTCATGTGTCCCATGCAGCCCACCTGGGCCACCTATCCTTCTTTTCTGTCTCTCCAAATCCTCTGCTTTTATATTATATTCACTGTCTCTCTGTCTCTCTCCATCTATCTTGTCCCTTTGCATTTACATTTGGTACTCTACAGTCTACCTATTAACTGCTCACGCTTCATGCCCAAGATGGGAGAAGGGGAAATATCACAGGTTTTCAAAAAGCATTTAGGGGCAGGGAGGAGAAGGAATAATGGATTCCCAGACCGAGTTACTGGCAAGATTCTAGAACAGATTAGTAATGTTTGGTTTATGAGCACTTAACTAAGAATTAGAAGCCAGCATGGGCTTACTGAGAATTAGTGAGCCAAGCTAATCTCACGCTCTCTGTCTTTTTTTATTTTCCCCCCTCTCTCTTTTGGATAGTTATGAATCGATACTTTAGGGAACTGTAAATTTAATGTATTATGATTTCAGTGAGTGACAATAATGATAATAAATTGAGCCATCTTACTTTCTGCTCAAAACTTTGTCTAGTGGCTCCTCGTTACACTAAGAATAAAATACAAAATCCTGTATAATCTGGCTCTTGCCATCTCTTGGGCTTTATTTCCTATGCCTCTTTTGCTTGTTAATCCTTTTCCAGCCTAGCTGGAAAACTTGGCCTTTTATGTTTCTCAAACGTGAGTATGCTAACTGTACTCAGGGCCTCTCAGCCTGGAGGGCTCTCCCCCGAGATATTTGTATCACTTTCTCTGATTTAAACCACTCCGTCCAGAAAGCCTTCCCTCCCAACCCTGTCTAAACAATACATGCTCCACTTACTCTGCTGTGTTTGTCTTCAGAGCCCTATCATCATCTGTGAAATTCATTCTCAGATATTAGTAGGCGTTGACTCTTAATAGCCCAACTTGGAAGTCCAAACTCCTTAACATGGACCCTTTGCAATTTGGCCCCAATGTAACCTTTCTAGCTTTATCTCTAGCTTCATCCTGATGTCATCCTGCGCGCTCTTCCCTCCCGTCCCTGGCCGCCTTGCCCACCTTGGCTGCGTGCATTGTTCCTGTGCTCATCTCCCAGTGTAATGGCTGGAAGAGCAGAGAGACAGGACCGTGTGACCTCAGCTTCTTCACTCATTGCCCATGTGATCTCAGGTATATTCCTTAATTACTGAGTTCCTCAATACCTTTCTCTAAGGAAACAGTAGAATCGTCTTGCAAGACTATTACGAAATGAGGTAATATGTGTTACGTACCTGGCACAGATTTAGTGCTTCTCTCTCCTTTTCCTTCACTAACCAGCCCATCTCTTCTTCCATTCCTGCGACGTGAGGGACAGTCACACTTTAGTTGGGTTGATGGATTATTGTCATTCTAGAGAATAATCTGTTCCACGCAAATCTGTCATTGGCTTTGACTTTTAAAAATTATTATTTATCAGAGACTTGGATGAAACATTGCAAGTGAACTGGTGTTTTTCCAGCTTACTCAGCTGGTGAGTGACAGGGTCCACCCAGGTCCACATGGCTCAAAAACTTGCCCTACCGCACTGTAGTGACTATAGAAGTGGCAGGAGAGGAATAGACTGACAGTTTGGATAACAGAGTTTAGTCTCATTTTGGTCATGGTAGTCTGGAATATCGGAGAAGGCAGTGGCACCCCACTCCAGTACTCTTGCCTGGAAAACCCCATGGACGGAGGAGCTTGGTGGGCTGCAGTCCATGGGGTCGCGAAGAGTCAGACACGACTGAGCGACTTCCCTTTCACTTTTCACTTTCATGCAGTGGAGAAGGAAATGGCAACCTACTCTAGTGTTCTTGCCTGGAGAATCCTAGGGACAGGGGAGCCTGGTGGGCTGCCGTCTATGGGGTCGCACAGAGTCGGACACGACTGAAGTGACTTAGCAGCAGCAGCAGCAGCAGCAGTCTGGAATATGGGCTAAAATAAGCAAAGCTAATGTGTTTTTAGGGTGCATTAATAGAAATATAGTTAGGATGGAGAACAATATTAGTCTGGAGCCTAGAAGGCACTCATTAATGTTTGTGTGTTTTCTTTGCATTAGATTGAATTGTCAGACCACATGTGGAATGTTGTGTTGTATTCTTGGTGCCATATATTGAGTTGCTCCACTAAACCAGACTCGGGAAGACTTGGTTATTGAATGCTATGGAAACTATGTCAAATGAGTGAGGGGTGAAAGATGAGTGAGTATTGGATTTGGTTTGGGAATGAGTAGAAATGTTGTAATGAAGCAGCTCTTTCTAAATATTTGAAGTGTGACTGAGGAAGAAGGGTTAAGAGTTTCTGTGAAGCTCAAAGGCAGAACCAGGGCCAGCATTTATGAGGAAATTGATTTTCACTCACTAGAAGAAAGATGTTTAAAGATGGTTTTCTAACCATAGAGTGGGCTGGCTAGTGAAGGACTAAACTCTCTGTGATTAAGATATTCAGGTATAGGAAATCATTTGGGGAAATATTTTATAGGGGATATACGTATTGGGTGGGAGAATAGACTTTTTCAGGTAAAGAAAACTTGATTAATTTCTTCTACTCTGTTTTTTATTTTGTTTTTTCTTAATCCTAGAAATTACACTGTCAATTTTCTGGGGCCAGGATAGATCCCTTTCTTCTGTATCTCCCAAAACTTCTTGAGGACAATTTTTGATTTTTACACCTCCGCATAAGATCCTTTAACTACATACACCTTCTAATCTTCTTCTGCCTCTCCTTTACCACCTCCACCCTCAAAAAAAAAAAAAAGCAAAACAAAACCCAAAACAAAAACCCAACAGTCTCAGCCTGACAGTATAGATACATATAACAACATTCTCAATCTAAAAGAGCTCTTAGGTCATCTAGATTTCTGAGGCCTTCTCCACATCTGTGGTGAAATGCCCATGTCCCATAAGTGGATTGTGGCACAAATGGGCGTTGGAATGAGGCTCTCTGTCTCCTACACCGTCTCTTTCCATTACACCATTACACCCTTGGGACACATTGTAAGATCCAGAAATTGATGGCTGGTAGCCTGCCTCCATGTTATTTTTTGATGAGGGGAATCCAGGACAGTTGCTGCTATTATAAATGAGTGTGGCACTTTCCACATCCTAGCTTTCATAACTTCATTCTGTTTGTTCTGGTGCCAGGATCACATTCAGATATTGTTTTCATTTAGTGTCTGGGAAGGTTTTTTTTTTTTTTTTTTTTTTTTTTTTTTTTTTTTTTTTTTTGTTCGGTAAAAACAAATTTTTTTCTTTTTTTTTTATTTGAATTTTAGTTTTTGGTTTTTTGAGGGTTTTGTTTTCAGATAGGAAAAATTTCTT